>BJBW01000001.1:0-12157 GCA_004320125.1 Scolopax mira
TAGAGATCATCCAGTCCCACCCTCTGCCCCGGGCAGGGACACCTCCCACCACACCAGGTTGCTCCAAGCCCCCTCCAACCTGCCCTTGAACCCCTCCAGGGATGGGGCAGCCACAGCTTCTCTGGGCAACCTGGGCCAGGCTCTCGCCACCCTCACACCAAAGAAGTTCTTCCTAAGATTTCAGTCCCTTCTCTTTCAGCTTTAAACCATTCCCCCTTGTCCTACCAATATATACATACCCTATATATATCCCAGGGTGTGAGTTATGGGACACCAGGATAAGCTGGGAATTATCACTTCATACATACCCTCTTCTGATATTCGCTTTACACCTCTGTCATTGACTTTGATAAAACTTGGGTAGATTTTGAGTATGACTTGTTACAGATGATTTTAAGCCCTCTCCATCACCTTCCAGCCCAGCATTCAGAGCCAGCTTGTGTTGTCCTCAGCATGGGAGGAGGTAGGGGGGGGTTTCAACCCTGAAGATATCTGTTCCAATCTGCGGGTGGAAAAACATAACACTTTCTTACTGCTTGTGAGCCTCTTGGTAACACTTAGTGAATGCCAGTAATTTGGTCTGCTACCATGCTGCTGTGATGGTCATAACATGCTGCAGATGTCATAACGACTGAGCTTCCCCTAGCTGGGTGTAAAGGTGAGGGTGTCGAGGAGACCATTTACAATCCTATTACTTGTAATGCCCTGGTATTTTGTTGTACAGCCATATCTTGACCATGCTCTTGCTGAAATTACAATGTCATAAAGGTAGTGGTCAAGTTGGCAATGAGAGTCTTGGACAACTCCTGCAGCTACAGGCAGTGGGATGAAATGCCCACCCCACAACAGCAGAATGTAGATAACACGAAGTAACTAACACAAGTGGGGCTGCACACACTCTTCAGTGTGTGACCAGGGGAAGAAATAACCTTGCCTGGTGTTTAAGTGGAATTTCTCCCCCCACCTACATGAACCAGCGTGAAGAGTCCAACAGTTACCTCTACTTAAAGACCATGTTGTGACATCTGTCCTCTGTTGTGGCCACAAGAGCTTATTGGAACTCCCTTCGTGTCTCACTGGGGTGTGATACAGGGGCAGAAGAAGGAGAAACCATGGGGTTCAGAGGCTGATGGTGGCCATCCCCTCTTCCACCCAAGCAGCCAGAGCCCTGCTGCTGCAGAGCACAACCCTGTTTGCTGTTTCTTTAATCTTAACAAAAGGGATGAGTGTGGCTTTTCATTAAAATATTGTCATCAGCAAATGAGGTCCTGGGAACTAGGAAGGCGAGGAGATAGCAATTTTAGATAACGGGCTGAATCTCAACTGGTGGTTTTTCTATTTGCATACCCTGATGAGCTGGGAGGTGAGGTGCAGACAGATGAGGTGCAGGCAGGATGCAGGCAGGATGCTGGCAGGATGCAGGGAGGATACAGGGAGGGTGGAGGCTGGGTGCAGGCAGGATGCAGGCAGGGTGCAGGCAGGGTGCAGGCAGCACTGCGGTGCTCTGGGTTGCTCAGAGGTTGCAGGAGAAAGGCTGGGTGCAGCTCCAGGGCTCTGAGGAGCAGCTCTTCACCCTGCCCATTATGGCATGATGGGAGGCTTCACTCCAGCTTTTAAAAGTGTGATCCTTTGTTTTTTCAGGTAAAAGACAGTTTTCAGTTTCCTGAAAAAAATGTCATTTGTAACCATAAAATAAACAGACATGGGGCTGTTCAGATGGAGAACTGAGAGGGGATCTCATTGATGCTGAGCAATATGTAAAGGGTGGGTGGCAAGAGGATGGGGCCAGACTCTTTTCAGTAGTGCCCAGGGACAGGACAAGGGGCAACAGGCACAAAATGGTACATGGGAAATTATTTCCTGTGAGGGTGGAAGAGCTCTGGGAGAGGCTGCCCAGAGAGGTGGTGGAGTCTCCTTCCCTGAAGAGATTCCAAGCCCACCTGGACACAATCCTGTGCTACCTGTTCTGGGAGGACTTTCTCTGGCAGGGGTTGGACTGGATGATCTCCAGAGGTGCCTTCCGACCCCTGCCAGTCCAGGATTCTGTGATTCTGTTGCAAGTAAAAAAGGAGAGTTTAAACAAAAAATTTAAGTAAGCCATCAGAGCATGATGATTTGTGTCAACAGCATATTTATCTTGTTGCAAAAGAGGTTTTGTTATTTTGTCAATAACCCTAGAAAATATATTTAATTTTTTTGGAAATGTATTTGTTTTTCTGCATGCCTTGTTTGGCTGCCAGACCAACAAATTCACTGTTTCTTTAGGAGATGAAGATGACAGATTAGAGACAGTGGGATTTGGAAATTAGCCCTGGCTGGATCAAAAACCAGCAGGTCTCAAATCTGAGCTCCTTCTTTGAAGATTTCACCCCCACCAGAACCTGTCCTATGGTGCTGCTCCTCAAAGGTTGTTGAGCCATGGAGCTGTAATGGGGGCTACCTGCACCTTCCAGTGATGGCCCATAACTGCCCATGCAAATGGTGGGGCAATGGGAGAGAAGCACTGGAGAAAAAATAAATTATAAGTTTTGTTATAAGAGATGAAACTTTGAAGGAGCAGTGAGGTTAAGGAGAGAGGTCAGGAGCTGGAATAGCAGTAGAAATAACTTGCTTCATGACTCAATTTGGGCTTGGACATAAAGGAACAAAACAAGAACATTTTTGGTTTTAGTTTGTGATACACAAGAGTACCTATTATGGGTCAGACCAAAGGTAGAGGTAATCCAGGTTTCTGTCTTCAAAGTGGTTAACGTGGACACCGAGGGATGTGTGTAAGAACAGGGTGAGTACTTTGTTTTATTATTTTCCCCATCATTTTCAGCTTGCTGTTGCCTATTGATGATTTTGTACTCAATAGTCCTTCTCGTGGATTCATTCATCATTCATCTGCCCACTTGCCTTTGAAACCCACAATATTCTGTGGCAAAAATTTCAGGGGGCAAAATCCAGTTAGTTCTTGGTCTTATTGCAAATAGATGTTTCCCGTGTGTGAATCAGCACCTCCTCCAACCCCCAGTCACTCTTCAAGATTCACAAAGGTTAAAGCTGACTGTCAGCATTTGCCTGGTGCAAAACAAAACCTATTCATTCCGGCCTGAATTGTGTGATTATTTTTACTCTTCATACATCTAAGTCCATTTTGAAATGAAAACTGTTTTTTTGAAACCCTCAAAATGTTCCAATTTGAAAATGGCAGGGTAAAAGGTCTCTTTTTAAAAAAAATTTTCTATTTTCTGGCCAAAATAATTTACAAAAGTTGACCCAGAAGGTTTCATCCTCCCTGAATCTGTGTAATTTGATGGGCAATTTGAGAGACAGAGAGCCTCTCCTTGCTAAGGGGCATGTGTTCAGAGAACCACCTCCAAATATCCCACTCATCGCAGATCTCCTGCCAAGTGGTTGCTTTTATGTATTTACTTTGCTCATGAAACCTCATCTAGCCTTGTTCTTCTCTCTATCCATCATTCACAGCAGACAGCCCATCGCTAGGCATTTGCTCAGCTGTGACCATTTCTCTCACACACACACACACAGAAATAATGGAGGGCTTATTTATTATTTTGCTAACTGCTGTGATTGCTGTTTTCTCTCAGCCTCTCCAGAGTGAACCTTTCCTCTCAAATTTGGTTTGCTTCACTGACCTTCTGCCTCTGCTGCCTCTCCATCATCCCTGCTGCCTGGGACCCTCTCGGCATGGAGAGCACTCTACCTTGCATTTCTGACTCACGGCTGTGGTATTTTTTTTCACGAGCAGATGAGCCAGCTCATCCACTCCCCGGAGCTGGGGGTCACCTATAGCACCATCACCACTGAACTCGAGATCACTTCAGGACCCACTTGTGGGGCTGGTGTAACACTCTGGTGTGAGAGGAAGAGGATAGCACCCTCCTCGCTGCTACTTCTGCTTTTGCAAGCGATTGACTTTGCACAAACAATGTGCTTTTTCCACAGTTCCCAACATTCATTTGTTCCTCCACCCCCATCACCTTTTTTTAAAGTGCTGATTTTAAAGCCTCAGGCAGTTCCCTCCTGTCTCAGCGTTTGGGCAAAGGGAGCAGGGAGCAGCACTGCCAGGCCATTTATCTTTTTGGCAGACTGGCCCCTGGAGATAAGATACAATAGTGGGACTCAGCTATTCACTAAAAACAATCTGAGAGGCAGCGGTGGGAAGGGATGTCTGGAGGTCTCTTGCCCAGCCTATAGGACTGTCGCCAACTCAAGAAGGTCTTAGGAACCTCCAAGGACTTCTAAACCCCTTTCTCCCTTGGATTAAGGCTGGCTGTTAAAGGTCTCTTCCAACCAAAACGATTTTGTGATTGCCCTCCCCATCACTACAGAGGACAGAATGTCTCCAACAGACACAGCCTGTACCACCACTGTGTGAGCAGGATTTCTTTTGGGCTTGGAACGCATTGGAAGTGGAATTTTCAAAGCCAAATCTTTGATACAAAGGAGACTTTGCCTCCAAATCTCAGGTTCCAAACTCAAATAGCTATTAAATGAATCATGGCAGATATTTCTATAAAGCTGCAAACCAATTTATTTTCCTCTGACTCCTTTCCCAGACATAGTCAATATTACTTTGTACTTTTGCTAAAATTTGCTTCCTGTTGCAAACAAATTTCAAGGAAAACATGAGCCCAGATAGTCGAAGTTTTCCAGTGCTCTAACAAGTTATGCAAAGCAGGATCTTATAAAGAGAAATGTTCAGGATCCAAAAGGCCAGGCAGCGTTACCCATTCCCACTGCCTTGTGTGCTCACACAGCAGCTGGGTGTGAGAAACAGAGCTGTTAATGGCTGGAAGTGAGCAAATGACCCCTGTTGTTTTAGGAAAAAAAATCCATAATGGCCACAGTGCTGTACCTGTGGGCAAAAGCCAGAGGGAAAACCTAGCTGCTGGTGAAGAAAAAACTTGCTAATCCTTGCAGGTGATCTCTCTTTCACTATCTCTTTTGTTTGTCTCTCTTTAAAGCTCCATCTTTCTCCTTGTCTTGCATTTTCTGCATGTGCCTTTGAATGTCTCTGTGTATTTGTGGAACTGTTTCTCTGGCCAACTCCCCTCGCCTGCTTTAATTAGCTCCCTAGTATTTCTGAAGATATCTCTCAGGGCTCTCTAATCCCCTCAATGTACTGACTAACCCAACCCCAGGAGATCCTTACAAGAGAAATAGTGCAGGAAAAAAGCAAGTGATTTCAGGCCTCTGGTTTCTTAATTAGCAGCCTGTACACCAAAATTCTATGGGAGTGACTGTCTGACAGAGAGACTTTGCACTCAGAGAAGAGCTCTCTGCTCCTTTTTTGCATCCCTTGGAATCTTTGCTTATCCTTTTCTCAGTACTCACTATGCAACATCTTCAGCATCGGTGGGACATGAAGGGTGGGCAACGGGTACCTTGGTACCTCCTGTGCTTCCCAGTCTCATCTCACCCAGGCCTCAGGGATGCTCTCCCGGTCCTTTAAACATGAACAACTAAACAAATTGTTTTGTTAGAGCTGTCTAAATTGACTTACTCTCACCATGACAAAGTTCTTTCCATTCTGAAACAAAATGTTGAAGTGTTCCTAAGGCAGTGCTCAGATGATGCAAAGCAACGTAGCTCTGCTGAGGTCTGCCAAGGGCTATGTGCTTGCAAAAGGGCTCAGCTGGCCACTAATAACATCTATAACCATGGTAGTTCAGCTGGCAATGGGAGCCCTGGGTCTGAAGTGAGAGGGAGGATTGGACAGACAGCACAGGATGGAGGAGAGATGCTCAAGGAGGGATGGAGACACTGTCCAGTTGTCTCCAGGTCTTGAAAAATGTCATCCATTTACAGTCCTCTGAGGGTCTTTGGTTGTTTCACAAGGTACGCTGTGAGATGAGAGTTTGCTGATCACTACCATGAAGGTAACATCTGACTGAGGTGGAGGCAGAGGGAGCTGAAGTCTTTTCTGGAGGTGGCTGGGAAGACTGGTTGTGTCTACACAGGAGGTGGGGGAAGCACATCCTTGAGAGAAGATGGATATTTATTGACCCCATCGCCCAAGTGCTTTCTGACCATTGTGGTAGCAGACAGCGATTGGCAGCTTGTGTTGGGACCTCAGCTTCCCTTGGCTTGACCCATCTAGACTGAACAAAAAAGACTTGGCATTGGACATGCTGAGCCATTAACACCTGGAAGAGCTCAGGAGATCAGACCGTTCCTCACCTGCATATTAGCAGAGACTTGTGATGGAGAATGGGGTCAGACCATCCCTATCATAGAAGCATAGAATGGTTTGGGTTGGAAGGGACCTTAAAGGTCATCCAGTTCCAAGCCCCTGCCCTGGGCAGGGACACCTTCCACGACCAGATTGCTCAATGCCCCCTTCAACACCTGGTCTTGAACCCCTCCAGGGATGGGGCAGCCACAGCTTCTCTGGGCAACCTGGGCAACCTCACCACCCTCACACCAAAGAAGTTCTTCCCCACATCTCAGCTCCATCTCCCCTCTTTCAGTGTCAAACCCTTCCCCCTCTTCCTGTGGCTCCCCTCCCTGATCCAGAGTCCCTCCCCAGCTTTCCTGGAGGCCCTTGAGGGACTAGAAGGGGCTCTACGGTCTCCCTGGTGCCTTCTCTTCTCCAGGCTGAACCCCCCAACTCTCTCATCCTGTCCTCATAGGAGGGGTGGACCCCATACACTGGAGACAGGATCAGCTCTGGTTTTAATTCCAGCTTCTGCATCCAACTATTAGATGTTTAGCACAGCCAGTAGCCAAGAAGGGATTCAGTTGTGGTGTCAGAACCTGTTTAACGGTACTTCATGTCGATATTCATATTAAGGCAGCCACTTTCCCTGGAGTTTAGTCGTCCCCTCTCAGCAGCCTTCTCTGATGCAAATAATCACTAAATGCCTCCTTAGCCCCACTTCGCCTTATCTGCCGTGTGCCTTCGCTGTGCTGGAAATGACACAGCCTGCCCGCTCATGAAAGCTGACATTTTCAAACCTGATTTTTAAATTGTAAAATACATGGCACGTGTCTTGCCAAAATCAGATGAAATCAAGTTAGTATCTAAAATGTTAAAATTACCATTTGCATTTATATCAGAAATTAAAGCAAGAGCCAGCAGACTGGAGGCTTTGCAAGGATGCGAGTGAAAAAGCCACAGCCATTCTTGCCCAAAAACTCATGCACACGTCAGTCCTGTAAAGACATTATTTATATGCTGTTTGCTTGACATCTTAGCAAATTTGTAATATTAAAAGTGACATTGACATCTCAGGAGTGAAAGGTTTCAAATCGCTAGCAACAGAACAGAAGTAAACATATCTCCATACAAGTACTTTATCTTCCTTTACTCTCTTAAGCAAGTAAGGGTATCCATAAAAACAAAAAAAAAATTGCAAGTAACTCAGCATAAAGCTGCTGTTTCAACTGGAAATTCAGCATCTTTGAGCTGGGGGTGGGGTTGGGGGATGTGAATTCTTGCTTTGGTTTCGTTTTAGGACTTTATTCTCATGTCAAGCTTTGGATTAGTTTGGCCCCCTGAGAAAATACATACACGAGGTTTAGGTAACAGAGATGCCCATGTCTTATTCCAGAAGAGATGCAAACCCTTAGGGACAAACCTGTAAAGGTATCAAGACACCTAACCCCTACACAGAACGGGGAACATCATATATAACCATACAGCATAATAACTATAAATCTCTCCTCAGTAACTCTAAAGGAACTCTCCACAAATCACTAAGACATTAAAATTTCAGGTGGTTGAAGTAGGGTAAAATGAAATCCCATATTAAGTGCCTGAATTCCCATTAAAACTCTTTCTTCTGTAGGTGCCCACGTGAGGTCAGATGCCTGCACACCCCTGCATCTGCCAGCCACATTGAAAAGGAAATCGGGTATCTAGGATGCAAACGAGCCCTTCCAGACTTTGAAATGATGACGAGAGCCTATTTGCTTCTTTGGGCATCAAAATACCTTGAAATATCTGCAGTGTATTTGGTTATTCCTAGAGAGAGAACTTTAACAGGCAATTTGAATCAATCTGTCATACTCTGCACCAGGATGGATGAGTCAGAGACGGCCGGGCTGAGGCAGCTGCAATTTGGAGCTGAGAGCAGGTAACTTCTTAAATGCCTCCAAATGGCTCTTAAATGGCTCTGGTGTGCCCAGAATTGGGCATGGAATAATCAACGCGGTTGTGAACAGCCTTGTTTTACTTTAAAGCTGCTTTATGCTGAAGAAGGCATCCAGATTGCAAAAAATGTTATTAATACAGATTAAAACCTGGTTATTTCTTATTGGCCTGAGCACAGGTCTATGTCTGTCTGACAATCCACATGTTACGCTTTAGACCTGACTCACAGAGAAAACATTTTTCACTTCCCCCCCTATTCCAAAATCACATGGACCTATTACAAGTCTGTAAGAAAAAGCAGCAGTTTAAAGCAATGGAAAGAAGTAGGAAAGAAGCTCTCTCTGCTTTCTTTAAGGTCACCTCTTGTTGGAGCCCAAGACAGCTTCTGGGAATGGCTGAAGGTGGTCCTACCAGCTCATGAAGCATGAAGATCACCTGAGCATCATCTGAGTATCATCAATTGTCTGATACGGTGAAGAAACCGTCAGTAAAGGCTAAGTTTCTGTTATTGAAGTATGTTAATTAGCAGTGGATGAAGCTCAAACAGTTCCAAGGCCTGGTTGGCATAACCATGTCCTAAAGCAAAGCTCTCATTTTCTGAAATGGAACTTCTGAAATCCATCAAATACTCTGTAAAGCTCACAAAAATGGATTTTCTGAGGGATTTGTACTTCCTGCTTCTATCGAGCATGCATGCCACAAGAAGACCTTTTCTCAAGAGGCCCAAGCCAAAAAAAAAAAGGGCAAAGCTACACAGAAGAATGTGGATTAGTAAGGCAGAAAGCTAGGTAAGCTGTTTCTTACTACTAAAAGTTTCTGGGCTGAGAGTTGGTTTGAATTTGGGGCCAAAAGGTGCAGGTTACAGTGTGCTTTGTCCCTTCTCAATACAAGATGCTCTGGAAGTATTATAATGACTTGAAAGAACTGAAAAGCTGTTGACCTTCTTTGCTAACCTAACATACCGGCTTTCCATTTGAGAGTGCCTCTTTGATTGAGGTTTTCATGTTTTTTTATTATTATTATTTTTACACAGATGTCAGATCAGCTACTCTTCTTTGTGACTACAGAGAATGAAAGATGATGGCAGATTCTGCACTTCCCAGCTAAGTGCTTTTGATCAGTGGTCAGCCCTGTGATGAATGCTTTTCCACTGCATCCTTCATCCCATGCATTTTCAAGGCTGGTTAGAAGTTGGAAGGCAAGACGAAAGAATGCTGCTATTTGAGAGAATTCAATTTCCCCCCCCAAAAAAAAATTCTCTTTTTTTTTTTTCCCTGTGACCTAAATGGAAAACATATTGTTCTGAAAGTGCTGTTCAAACAGAATTACCGAAACCTTTTATCAACAAAGAGACCGTCATATATCAGACATCTGGTGTGGATGTCAATTATAATAATTAATTAGACATCTCCCCAGATGCCTGACACTACATTCTGTCAGCAGACTTTTTTTTTTTACTTCAATCAAAACTGCTGCTGCATTATGCATGAAACTCATGGAGTAGTTGGGAGTTGAGGAGATCAGCTACAAATCACAGCTAAACACACGAAAGGCCTCCTGGTTCTGATGCTTTTTTACCACTTTTGAAGGCTGCCAAGTGAAGGTTACATACATTGATTTCTTTTCCTCCCTTAACAACATTTTCAAATGTTTTACATTTTTTCGTGCAGAAGTTCAAATAAAAGGATGACAAGGGAAGAATAATATCTATTAACAAAAAAAAGAGGAATGATTGCTGCTGTATCCTTGTGGTGGGAAAGACAAAAGCTGCTCTCTTTTGCAATCACCAACCTGAAGAGCAACCACTGTGGAGCATCTTCAGCCCTGCTGTGCCTGCACCAGCACCTCTCTCCAGATATCATCCTCAGAGACCACTGAAGAAGACAGAAGAGGACAGACCCACCTCATTTTACTTTTTTTTAGTTTGTTTTTTTTTTTTTAATTCGATGGAAAATGAATTTATTCCTGGAACGTTGAATTCATTCAAGACAAACCATTTTAAGCTTTTAGTTTTGGAAAAAATACTTTCACATTTCCCAGGGAAAACAACTCAATTCGTTCTATGTGATTTAGGAAATCACTACAGTCAACCCTAGTATATATTTTTTTCTTTTTCATTGAGGAATATTTGAACAAATAGAGCACTAACTTTATCTGTATTAGCAAGGATAGAAAAATACTTATGTGTCAGACCAAGAACTAATGACTGTCAAGCACACAGATGCTCCTCCTGCAATTTGATCTTACTGTCTTTGATGGGAATTGGCTCGTGTTCAGTGTGTGCTGACTAATAGGAGCCTTAGTTTGGAAATACTTCGTAACAGGGACAGAACGGAATTCTGGTTTAAAACCCTGGGTTTTTCCTGTTTTCACTGGGGTGAACATTTCTGTCTGTCTTTTATTTGCTCTATAAAGTATTTAGCACATGTTTGAACAGCATGAAATGATAAATGAATATGGAACTACCACACGCTCGCCTCTCTGGAGCTGGCAAGTTTCTTTGATTTGAAGGATTCGCCAATGAGAAATAGAATTACAAACAGTATGTGCATTTTTAGAAAAAAAAATTGTAGTGATCCATTAGTTTCAATATTTCATAAAAGTGTCTGGGTTAGTTTCAGTTTCAATACAAACAAAAAGAAAATAGATTTAGATTGAAAGGGACTTGCACTGAAATAAAACAAAGATTTTTTGAGGTTTCTATTTCCTTTCTCTATTTTCTCCCTTCTCCTCACAAGTAAAATGTGGCAGTAAATGAGAAGCAAAGCAAACAGTAATCTTTTAATTCAAATGGTTAAGCTTTGAGAGGTATCAAAATGGAAAAAAGAGAATTAAATTATAATTATATTGCTCACATCTACATTTTTGAGAAAAAAAAAATAATTATTTTTTCGCTTCTAATGACACCTAATGACACATTGTAACCAGGAGTGAGATGAGAGCTCGTGTGAAGCCCAAAGATGCATATGAGGAGAATGAAAAAGCCAGTGTGTTGTCACCAGTAATAGAAAGCACTGTCTGAGGAGCACGGGGCAGGTAATACCTGCTAATGAGTAATGAAAGAGGATCCCAGTCCTAACGAGCAGAATAGGAACAAACTGCAGGAAGAAGAACTGAAGAGGAACAGCCTGAGAACCTTTCTGGATCTCACAGCACCCACCAACACCCGGAGTAGGTTTGGGAGGACAACTTTTGGTCGCACGCCACCCCCCCCCACCCCCCCCAAATCCTCATTTGTTGTTTGCAAACAAAGATTTTTCACGTACATTTTTCATCTCCACAGGGGGGTGCGGAGAAATTTAATCCACTGGTTAATAATTGCAATTAATTAAGGCTGGGGATTTAAAGTGGATTTGCTAAACTGCCTTAAATCATTGTGTAAACACACCTATTTAGGAGCGGAGCAGCTCAAAGTCAGCTTGCTTGTCCTTGGACTGGCTGATACGCAGAGAAGGAGAAGGGATGAACTTTGTAATGCACTTTCTTTCCATGTGGTTATTTTTGATGTGTTTTAGAGGAACTTTCGACTGCTTACCCTGCTTTGAAAGCACAAAACTTGGCCTGTCTCTGGAGGATCCCCACAGAGCAGCTAATGTGCTGGAAATTCATGCCATTTGCTGCAATTTCACTGTGAAGAGAAAACCTCTGGAACTGAAGTACACTGCACTGATTTATGCCATTTCAGCTCTGGATAAAAGGGCTGAGCCAGAAGAGTTTGAAAGAGTTTAATTAGTGTATTTGGTATATAATGTAGATTCATTTTCCTGAATGTCTTCATCTGGGCTTTCTGGTGATGCTAGCTGTGCGGCACAAGGTACTAACCAAGATGGGCAGTACTGCAGGTCTGATATTTCTATTTTCTTCTGAAAAATGGAGCCCACAGCACAGTGTAGAATAGAATTACTTGTTCAAGGATCAAAAGGGTCCTCTCCATTTTGACAAACGATGCAGAAATTGAAGGAATACATCACAAGAAGGGAACAACCAAGAGAAGATGTTTGAAGAATTTCCAGGTGTCTGGAGGATGTAGATGCTTCTGTATATTTATATACC
>BJBW01000001.1:12238-34978 GCA_004320125.1 Scolopax mira
GGCTACAAAGGGTCTTTTTAGTTTAGAGAAGAGACTGAGGGGGGATCTGATCAATACCTATAAATACTTAAAGGGTGGGTGTCAGGAGGATGGGGCCAGTCTTTTTTCAGTGGTGCCCAGGGACAGGACAAGAGGAAATGGGCACAAACTTGAATAGAAGAAGTTCCATCTCAACATGAAGAGAAACTTCCTTCCTGTGAGGGTGGCAGAGCCCTGGAAGAGGCTGCCCAAGGAGGTGGTGGAGTCTCCTTCCCTGGAGACATTCAAACCACATCTGGACACAGTTGTACAGGAGTCCTGTACAGAGCCTGCTCTGGGTGGACCTGCTTTGGCAGGGGGGTTGGAGGAGATGATCTCTAGAAGTCCCTCCATGTGGTTCTGTCATTTTGTGATCTGTGCTGTTGCAACTCCAGAGCCATTCCCAAACCCCATACTGCAAGTAAAACTTTGAGAAATAACACCAAAATTGAGATTTTCATTAGTTTATTTTCAACCCTGGCCCCCAAAGTGTTTTTTAGTGCTGTCTGTGACTTTGATGTTCCTGTGTGGTGGCAAAGTGAAGGGTTTCGCTGTTGGCAGGACATTGAAGGGTCCCGTTTCTACCCACAGAACTGATCCATTCACCCACCTCACCCAATGAGCATTTACAGGCAGGTTGTGAGATTAAACATGCTTCATTTATCTCCCGGACTCTATAATTGCTGAGCATTTTGAACCTTGCTTCATGTTCAGATAGAGAGCAAAAGCAGTAGAGAAATGCCAAATGCATAAATAAAATAAAATGGAAAAATTGCAAGGAAGAATAATTACTTTTGATCCATCAGAATAGTAAATTAACACTGAACGCAGACACAGTCAACAACAGCAATCACCGAACACCACCACGGCCACTGATAACAGAACCAGATATATTTTTTCTTTGCTTAAAAAAAGAGAAAGATAATCCCCCAGTAACATGTAGCCAGAAGTCTCACCAGTCAATTAATGACCTTTGCCTCTGACATCCCTCCCTTCAAGGTTTGCATGGCTATTATTTTCAGTACTTAATCTTTTAGAGTGATTTGTGTCTTCTAATAACTGACTGCTTGTTTTGCTATCAGTCAGCTCCAGGACTGCTACAGTGTCTCCTCAGCTTAAATCTTGCTTCGTTCACCTTGTGACTTCAAATACCATTCTGTCTCGAGCGGGGAAAAAAAAAAAAAAAAAGCCCCCCAAATCCCATATTGCTCCTTACAGTTTTATTACTTAGGAAACTAAAGAGAGAAAATAAAGGTCACAAAAACTTTAAAACAACAGTAAAGTCTTGAGGACAGGCGAGTTTTAAAGGAAGTTACAAGCTGGAAATTACAGACATTTTTTTTTAAGATGTTCCAAGATATTTCCAAAAAATCAGACTCCCTACTCTCCCCAGCTTCTCATGGGAAATTACTCGGAATTATCTCTCTTAGCCTGTCAAGAAAAAGCAGCTTATGAAATGTCAGACATTCATACGATGAGAAGCAGACCGTAACCAAGGACCCACAAGTGCCTTGACTGGACGTGGAAGGAGCTTCATAACCCCTTGATGTCTTGGGACCCCCTTCCTAATCTCTTAATTTATATACAACAGCAAACTGCTGAGTTTCTTTAGAGGAACCAAAGCACTGCACCAAAATCTGGACACCAAATCCGAGCAATAATAAATGAACCATGTCCTCCCAATGCTCATGCCCAGCCCTGCAGAGCCTTATTGCACCCCAAGCTTGGTCCCAGGTCCCATGGGACAACCCCTCACCAAGCATGGGGTGTGTTTCACCCCCGTCAACAGCATAAAGGTCTCCATCCAAAGTGGTTGCTCTGGGCCACCATCCCAATGCAGGGGGGGTATGACTCCAAACCCAGTTTAGCAGGATGTCATCAGAGCAAGAATAATCAGGTTGAGTCCAGAGGAATGATGCACTCTTTGGAATCTGTTTTCTTTACAGAGATGTGGGGGAGTACTGCACTACGTGTTACTCCTCCCCAAGGACCATAAAACCAGCTCTTTGTATTTGTGGTACGAAGATCAGTAGGACAGCTCAGGACCCGGCTGCCTACTGAGCTCCTGGAACAAGTAACTGTGGAGCTGGTGAGGGACAATATCTCTTCTGTAAGCTTCTCTGCAGAACACCAGGTGGGGAGATCTGACAGCTGCAGGGAATGGTGTAGAGCATTCTCAAAAGCACCACAGGGACTGCAAGACACACTCTGCTGTAGAAACGGAATTCTCTGTCCTTAGCCCACCCAATGATTAAGCCAACTTCCTAAAATAGGACAGCCTTGAATGGCTCCAGTGCTCATCCAAGGTTTACTGCTCTGGGCGAAGAGCTGGGCATCTTGATTTTGCAAGGTCAGGCTGCTCCTGTGCAGCAAGATGCAGAGAGACTTCAAGCTTCAAAGGTGCCTGAGCAATCCAGGTGCCCAATGCCAAGATAAATCAAAACCCAGAACTTGGCCTCGTTTGAAAATGCTAGGATTCAAGGCTGTGCTATTTTTGTAAGACACTTCATAAGCAGGCAGAACAGGGAGGGAGAAGACTTTAAACAATTTTCTTAGAGCTCATCTCTTTGCCACCTCAGTGCAGGTGCCCCATCCATCACATCTCTTCAGGTTCCTTCTCTTTCCCATCTGCCTTTTCACAGGGGTTCCCAACACAGTGGGCAATGAGACCTGTTGATCCCATTGCTCCCCTAACCCAATGGAGCTACCTAAAAAACCTCTCTGGGCTCCCACAAATACCACCAACACAGCTTTGGTGGGAAACTGCTGACAGAACACCAGCCACAGAAAATGAAATGTTTCATTAATTATCATAATTGATATTAATAGCAGATGTCAGACCTAATGAATGAGGAAAGCCATTGCCAATAAGAGATGCAGGAGGGGAATCCTCCAGCCCCTGTCTATTACCTTCTCAGAGGTGTTCTTCTGTGGATGTGAATGCCTTCCCAACCCACCATCACCAGGTGAAGGGAGGTGTCTTGGAGAGATGTGGCTGAGGAAAAGACCATCCTCTGGGAATCAAAAAAGGATCTGCTTGTGGAAGATATTTTAACATCTGGGGGGAGTGGTGGTGGTGGGTTATTAATTGAATTTTTCATCCCTCAAGGAATCAGTACTGCTTTCAGAAGGGACCTAACAGTGCTGTCACCAGGCTTGTGCACCATGGAGGACATGCAGAAAAACATCATAGAATCATAGAATTGTCCAGGCCAGAAGGGACCTCCAAAGGTCACCTAGTCCGAACTCAACAGGGACACCCCCAACTGCTAGCCTCCATGTGGGGATGGGATGGTCAGGACCATCCCCACCATGGCATAGGACCCCTCTGCTGGAGACAGGAAGGGGAAAGGATGCAGGGGATGTGAGTAGGGGATTGTTTTGACAATATTTTCTTCAGGATTTTTTAATGCTCCGCAGTAACAGATCAGCAGCTGAGTTCCTCTGCTCAACACCACCACAGATCTGCTCATACTCACTGCCAAGGAGATGTCTGCTCCTAAACTGGGGAGAAAAAGATTTGATAGAAAAATTTCAGTCACTTGAGCTATACACTGCAGAGAGAAAAATATGTTCCTCAGCAGACTCCTTTTTAACTTTTCTGAGGAAAAAAATGATGCGATAAAAATAGCACTAGAAATGTTTTGGGCAAGTTTTGCACAATGCTGTATCTTTCTCTGGGCCAAATAATTTGATAACAAATGCTCCCTTGCTTTATTCAGTTACTCTGTTTTCACTCATGGAATAAAAGTCACTCTTGAACATCCCTCAAGGTTCTCACTTCTGCAGACACCATACACAGTAACCCTTGAGAGGAGAGGTAAGCACTGAAAATGGCATTAACAAAATTAATCCTCATCTAAAGTTTATCAGAGCTAGAACAACCAGGGCACTTGATCTCATGTCTCGGGCAGCTCTGAAGTCTTTCATTACTGCGTTCACTGGACCAGAGTGGCTACAAGCCTGTACATCTGAATATAGATGATATACAATTTACGGGTCCGTGGTCTTCTCACTTAACCCAAGTTACTGGCCCATGATAGGGTTTGCCAACCTTCCTGTTTCAGGCAGGAACAAACATTTTATATACTGTCAATTTAGCAAATCTATTCCCCTGATTCTCTCCTCCCCCTGACCACTGGCTGTGTTCATTAATCATCCCCTACTGTCTCCCTGGCAAAATGTGTTAATTTTTATAGGCCTTGCTCAGCAAGTCTTAAACAGCGGAGAGTTCCCCGGGCAGTGGAGCATGGCCACCTTGCTGAACTGCTGAGCCAACGGAGGTGTTATCCCAGAGCAGGTTCCTTCATGGGGATAGGGACCATTGTCACAGAAACGCAGCATCACAGAATGATATGGGGTTGGAAGAGATCTCTGGAGATCATCTCCTCCAACCCTCTGCCAAAGCACGTCCACCCGGAGCAGGTCCCACAGGAATGTGTCCAGGTGGGTTTTGAATGTCTCCAGAGAAGGAGACTCCACCACCTCTCTGGGCAGCCTCTTCCAGGGCTCTGCCACCCTCACTGGAAAGAAGTTCTTCCTCATGTTGAGATGGAACTTCCTATGTTCAACTTTGTGCCTATTACCTCTTGTCCTGTCTCTGAGCACCACTGAAAAAAGACTGGCCCCATCCTTTTGACACCCACCCTTTAAGTATTTATAGGTGTTAATCAGATCCCCCCTCAGTCTTCTCTTCTCTAGACTAAAAACATCCAAGTCCCTCAGCCTTTCCTCATAAGGGAGATGTTCTAGTCCCCTAAAAAAAAATTAAAAAGAAAAAAGTAAAGCATAGCTTTAATTTAATTGTCACTTCTGTAGGCCTGAACAGGTTCAGAAGACTGTCACTGAGTGGAAGGCAATGGAGGCATCACATGGATAGTAGCACTTTGGGTCTTTCTTAACTCAGATCTTGACATTTTGATAGAGTTTGTTGGTCTCTGGTAGTGAAAGTGTTGTTGCAGATAAATGAAATTAGGAGGCTTGTGGATTTGGCAGGCATCAATGGAGTTCTCTACTGGCCAGGTGACCTTCGACAGTCTCAGGCATCTCCATCTGCTCCCATGACTTTATTTCAAAAATATTTGTATTATGATGACAGTGTCCATTCAGGATATGTTTATGCTGATCCCATAGGAATACCTTAGAACAGGGGAAAAAATGCTGCATAAGGGGGACTTATGCAGAAGGACATCAGGCCTGGAGCAGAGATGGTGGTGCAGGCAACCAGACACTGCTGTGCTTGGATAGTGGACAGCAGCCTTCTGCAAAATCACAGATCCTGACAAAGCAAAGCTGCAAAATCCAAAATGTTAGAGAAGAGTCTGTAACTTTGCAGTTACACTGAGTAAGCCTTACATTAATGTCATCCAAATGGAGGAAACAAAAGAAGGCTGGGAAAAGGGGAACATCCATCATGCTGTGTTATGGGAGGACATAGAGTCACAGAGAAGACAACAATGGAAGACCTACCAAGAGGTTTCTGAAACAGCCAATGCAGTAGCCTACAGTGAAATCCAAGGAAAAAGATACTTTTCTTGAATGAGGACTACTGCCATCAATTGGAGAGCAATATCAGTGGCTGTAATGCAAGCCCATGGCTAAACTGGCCAGATAAGCTCTCCAGGGAAATCCAGACATGCCAAGAGCAGCTCAGACACAATATTTTAAGCACCTTTGTTAGGAAAGGATCAGTCTCCCCCTAGAGAAACTCATCTCTTGCTCCACTGAGTACAGGGGGAACACAGACAGCCTGGTCTTAGTATTGTGTTTACAGAAAGGTCTGGTGGGATTATTTGGGACTGAAGCATTGGTTTGATGGAGCTGGGTGGGTGCATTGACAGCCCTTAGAAATGATGGAGTAGCTGGATTATGAGTCAGTGGAAGACTAGAGCCAAACTGGCAAAGCAATTTCAAGTCTCTCTGTATGTGTGTGAACAAGAATGTGTGCAAGACAATAACTCTCCTTCCTTTGGTGACTTGGATTGATGGGCCTCTGCTATTCCCATCTTTGAAGAATCTACCGGTCGATACCTCGCTTCTTTATGCCCAACCATCCCATCACCCGTGTGTCTGGCACCAGTTCGGGTAGGTGTAAATAAGAATCATTTCTCAGCCTGCCAGCCTTTCTGCCTGGAAAACACGAGGTTCATTTCAACCCTTGACATTCAGCTGGATCTCTCCTCCCTTCTCTTGCAGCCCTTTGGTACTTCTTTCCTGACCTTTTCCTTGGCACATTTGCATGTAACAGCAGGTCGCTGACCTGGAGAATAGATGCAGGAGAGATGCATCCTGCCCTTCAAATGCCTGGCTAATAGCAGAGAAGTCATCTCCCTTGTTAACATTTGTGTATGGTCTTTCCATCATGGGTCAGCAGGATGCTCCATCTCCCTTCTCACTACAAAGCCCTGTGTGGTTTTTCTCCTTAACACTGTGAAAAACACTCATACCCATATCTCCTGTATGTTCCCTCCAGAGCTGTCTACCCTGTTAACGCTATTTCCACACCAAAGTACAGACTATTTTTTCCCTTTGGCATCCTCTCAGATGAACTGGGAGTTTGCTGGGTGAGAAAGTGCCATGTGCTGAACACAGGCCACCCCCCTAAACTCAGCAAATGCCCCAAGTCCAAATATGCTAAGATGCCTCTGCTGCTGCCCATCCAACATCGAACCCCTTCTTGTTCCACCTCCAGCTGGGGAAGAGAGAAGAGCTGGTCTGACAGGTGGAGATGGCAGGTTGGACCGTGGTTGTCCTGCTTCTCCCGGACCAGGACATGGGAGAACTGCCACAATCTCTTTCCACCTTCTGCTCATCACTTTTTTTTTTTCCATTTAGATTTTGTTCCTTTAGTTTCTTTAGCTCGACTTCTGTTGCTTTGCCAAAATGCCTGGGAGCTATTGGGAACGTTAAAGCAGCGATTCTTTTTGTGTCCCTCTCCCCAGGTGTTTTTGATGAATGAGATGACCCCAACCTGCTTTACAAAGAGAATCTAATGGGTTTTCTTTTCTCACCACCCACGGGCCGAGCTGGGCTATGACAAGGACACGGGGAACATTTGCTGTTCCTTTCCTGGAAATGGGTACAAAGAGAGAGAAAGGGTGATGCATTTTGGCCACAGAGTGAATTACAGAAGAAAGTGGAGGATGGTGCAGGAAGGACAAGCTACTTTACCCAGAGCTATGGGGAACCATCTCTAAGGGGCAGGGAGTATGTCCACAGCGACTGAAAATCTGGGGTAGGAGGGAAGGAAAAAGGTCAAGCTAAAAAAAGCAAATTGGGCTGGATGGTGATAGGAAGCAAAGGGAATGATACTCAGCACTTCTACAGCACCATCCACACCTCCCTGAGGGCCACGCACAGTACATCAGCATAAACATCTCACAGAAAGGCACTCAACAAGCAGAAACACAAGGTTCTCAAGCAGGTGTGTGCCCTACGAGCGCGGTGTCTTAATGTAGGCACTTAACTCCATAATAATATTACTGTTATTCTTATATGACTACTGCGCTGGAGCATTTGATTCCAATTGCCACTGACATTTTGGAATGTGCTGATGCTGTGAAACTGCATCTCCCACAGCTCCTTAGGAGAGCTGCCATGAACTGCATCTCTCCCACGGAGACTGAAGAGGTGCCAGCAAAGCTTCTTGTGCCCCCAGTTTTAACGCGGGGTGGCCTCTGGTGTTCATGCCTGCTTATTCTGTGCATAGGTGGTGTTTTTTCTGAGGAGCAGCTCAAACAGCTCATTCATGCAGTTTCCAGCCCGCTCCCCTACGTCTCACCAAATCACTGCCCCTGACACTGCTGCTTGCTGTATCTCTCTCATTCTGACCCTCAGCCTATGCCGTGGCTTCTGAAGTTTAACCAAGGCGTGATGTGCTGATGGCAAACCTGGTCCAAGCCACAGCCCACAGCATCTGGGCAATGTGCTGAGCAGGGAGGATATTTTGCCACCCACATTCAGGTTCTTGGAGTATCAAATTGACACAGAATCATAGAACAGAAAACTCTTTGCTGCCTTGAGCTGTAATTTCATGCCAAAATGCCTGGCGTGCAAATATCTGGAAAGCTGGGTGCGTTGGATTGTCAAGCAGCCACAGGCTGCTCTCTTCCCTGGTTCTTCTCTGCAGAGACAAAGCCATCACCAGGAACTTCAGTTATGGAGAAGGAGGGTTCAGGTGGACAGTGTTGATTCACTGCTTCAGGAACCTGTCACGGCTCAGAATGGAGGGCACTTTCCATGCTCTGAGAGTTGGGAAGTGCTGGAGAAGAACCCCTAACATACAAGTGCTCTGACCAGGCTGGGCTGCCTTCCCTTCTGGCAGAAACAACCTGCTGTGTGAGAAACCATGATTGATGACAAGGGAACTTGTAATTTTGAGTCGCCAGAAAATAGCGGGACCCAGTGTGCTTGGTGCTGTACCTATGGATGGTAAGAACTAACTATCTCTCTCTCTCCAGGACAGAATTGCTTTAGACAGGAAAAGCAGCCAAGTCTGACAATATTTCGTCTCCCAGACAACATCAGAGACTTCTGTAGGTTTGAGTTGCTTCAAAGAAGGCTCCCAGGAAACCCCAGGAACAAACCTTCCTCATCCTTGTTCAGACAAGGAGTGCCCAAATACAGGGTTTGTTTGCTTGGCTGTCTTACTATGGCCCCCCCTTTTTCTAGCCAGGCCTCCACATGGACTTCTCCTTCCAGGCAGCAACATCCCACTGAAATACAGAGAGCCAAACTACTAGAAAAACAGGCTCTGGCTCAGCATCCCACCTGATGAACAAATATAATGCCCTCCACAACCCAAACCACTGGAAACAGGCACTGAGGTTGTTTCTTTGACAGCTTACACGAAAAAGAAATCTTTAAACTATGCAGCATGTTACTCTGGGGCTGCCTACCTATCTGTCAGCTTCTTGCAGAATATATCTTGGCTTTTTCTCATATTGTCGTTAGTTTATCCATCTAACTGCTATCTAATGAAACTGCTCTCATATGCACTGCTCTGCATTTCTTTCTTCAGTATTCCTTTAGCCAGCTTTTATCTTTCTTACATATTATTCACATGGTCTCCTTCTTACCTATCCGGGTTTATCCACTCATTTTTAAATTTACATTTTATTATTCTAGTCTCTCTTTCTTGAGACTAATGCAATACTCTCTTATTTTCTCCAGAAAAAGAAACGTCCTGCAACAAATTAATCTCCCAAATAACGCCCAGCCTAGAACCCAACCCCCTCCAATCTCCTCCTTTGCAGATTTTTATGCCTTTTACTTGTTTATTTTATCCATCCTAAACATTACTATTTTCTTCCCTTAAATATCCCAAAGTATTCTTGTGTATGGGTGAGGGTTATGTGAATATCATTTGAAAATGAAAGCCACAAGCTATATTGTGGTAATAGGCTATTACATTTCTCCTCATATTTACCTCATTCAGCAATTTTTGACTTGATTTGACAATGAAAGTTAATGCTTTGATATAGATATATAACACATCTATATGTATTTTCCTTTTTATTCCTTGATTAGAACTGTGAAAATTTCAAAAGATTTAAATTGAGTAAAGTGACTAACCAAGATCTTTCTGCTGGCTGCAACATTAGCTTTAATTGTCTCCTAATAGCTCCAAGCATTTAGCTCAATCTTCCAATACACAGACAAAAATGCCTTCCTAGGAGATTTTGATAATGAGCTCCTCAGCACCCAGTGAGGGAAGTGCTGCGTTGGTGGCAGTGGGATGTTCCTGGGTGAGTAAAACTCTGAAGAACCTCCTTTGCTGTGTTCAGAAGATGGTGGAGATGAAGGATTTTGGCCGATCTTGGTCCCTCCATGATGCTTGATACCACTAACCTGGATGGATGGGGCTTTAAGGAACTTGGTCTGGTGGGAGGTGTCTCTGCCCAGGGCAGGGGGCATTGAACTTGGTGATCCTTAAGGTCCCTTCCAACCCAAACCATTCTAAATTTCTATGACCTCTCCTTTCTTCTCTCACAGTTCTGTCCTTGACTTCTGCTGGATGATGTTATCTCCTGCCCTTGTGCCTCTCCTGTATAAAGCACAGACAGGCCGGATCGTTTCTCCAGTTGCTCCAGATTCATATCAGCCCCCAAGCACCAGCTTGTCACCACAGCCCAGAGTTTGTGTTGGTGTAAAGAGATTTGACAGAAGAGTTTTAACTAGAAAATACAGTTTTGCCCCAATCTAAACATCTCGCAGGGACACATCAATCGCAGTTACACTTTAGAGGCACAAAATTTTGAGACCATTTGTTTCCGTTTTCTCATTTTCTTTCAAAGATGTCAAAGCACTTTGATAAAACAAGAATGGCTCATTACAACTTTCTGGGCTTTGTTTTAGTTTCTTTTTAAACTTTCATTCTCTAGGATCCCTTTATTGTTGGAAATGCGTAGAATTTCAGATGTGAAGCTTTCTGTTACAGAATCCAGGAGAAGGGGTCTGACTTCATCAAAACAAAATTACTCAACAGGAATGGAGTCAGCAGCTTCAACAACATCAAAAAGAATAGGGTCAGAATTTTCATTACTTTTTAAATCTTCCAGTTTAAGCTTTTTGGGGTTTTTTTTTTGTAAACATATTTCTATTGTCTTTGTATTATTTTTAGGTTATTTTGATGGCCAGAAAAAAAGATTAATGCAAAAATATCAGACTTTTCCATGGACCTCAAAACTTAAACCCCAAGTATTTCTACAAAATTTATCCAGTGCTGTTGAAGGGCAATGAAGCTGGTGAGGGGTCTGGAGCAAAAGCCTAATGAGGAGAGGCTGAGGGAGCTGGGGGTGTTCACTCTGGGGAAGAGGAGACTGAGGGGAGACCTTATTGCTCTCTACAACTCCCTGAAAGGAGGCTGTAGAGAGTTGGGGGTTGGACTCTTCTCCCAGGTCACAGACAATAGGACAAGGGGTAATGGCTTCCAGTTGCACCAGGGGAGATTCAAATCAGATATTAGGAAATATTTCTTTCCTGAAAGGGTTGTCAGGCCTTGGAATGGGCTGACCAGGGAGGTGGTTGAGGCACCATCCCTGGAGGCGTTCAAGAGACGAGTTGACATGGTGCTCAGAGATGTGGATTAGTAGTAGATTGGTGTTGTTTTGGGTGTGGAGTGGGGTTTGTGTGGGTTTCTTTTATTTTTTAAATTTTTTATTGTTTGGACTAGATGATCTTAAAAGGTCCCTTCCAACTTAGGTGATTCTGTGATTCTGTGACATTTTTAACATAAATACTGACAGCTGCACTGCTTAGGTTAAAAACAGGCATTCACACAATTTGCTTTCGATGCTCAGGGTCTAATAACCAAGATCTGGAGCAGATTCACATCTTCCCTGGATCAGCTGAAGAGCTCTCAGCTCTCCATTCTTTCTGTTTCTACTGGGAGGGTGTGAGCACTTGGGAGAGAGCCCTTTCCCACATGGATGTCATGGACTTTCTGGGTCAGACTGGGAATAGATTTGAAGCTGTGAGAGCTCCTACCTTTGGCCACGTTTGTTCCAATGGTTTGTACCCGAGTTAGGAATGGGGAACAGAGAATGAAGTTCTCTGTATCTTAAAGAGAGATGTAAAAAAATCTCAAAACCATAATAAAAATCCTTTTCATGTCCACAAAGTGCTGAGTAGTTTAGCAGTAAAGTCCAGCTCCACGTGCTGCTCAGATGAGAAGTATTTAACCTCTCTATGTGTTTAACCCGAACCGTGTGTGAACTATGCATCAGAGCACACAAATTAAATGAAGCCTGTTACTCTCTACCAGGCAGTTTACAGCATGCAGACATCTGCATTTATGGAAATTTTGAAAACCAAAGTCACTAGGTTTGAACCTGTACTTCAGCCTTAGATGCTTCAGGCGCCGACCGCTGAGTAAAATTACATTTGAAATTCTGATAGTACCATGGTTTCTCGCTCACTCTGATAAACAGGAGAAAAGAGCTTATTTTCTGACAGCAGTGCTTTGTCTGAGAGTCCTACTGTGCTGGGAAAAAACAGAAACTTCAAACTGCAAGGGGAAAAAAAAAAAGGGCAGGAATGGACCTCAGGAGGTCGGTGGGTCTTTCCTCTGCCTCGAGCCAGAAAATGCTGCCCAAATCACTCCTGACAGATGTTTGTGTAACCTCCTGAAGCCTTTCAGCAGTGGAAGCTCCGCATCTTCTCTGGGCAATCAACTCCAGCCCTTCACAATACCAGCTTTAAAGACAATCTCTCTAATGTCTAACCTGAATCTTTCCTGCTGCAATTTAAGCCCATTTCTTCTTCACTTGTTCACCAGGGACATGAGGAATAAATCCTTCCCTTATTCTTTGCCTTTTTCGTATTTGAAGATCGTTATCTTACCATCTCTTCTTCAGGCTAAACAGTTCCTATGTATTCATTTTAGCTTTACGCCATGATTTCAGGGTTGCTGGTAGTCCCTGTTGCTGTTCTCTGAAAGCCCTCCTGTTGATCCACAGTTTTCTTACAGTACAGCATTAAAAATCAGATGAACACATAGCCTTATTGGGGGCAGGATCACCCGTGTGCCTTGTGGTTGATATTGTTACAATTCCCCATACATTTGTGTTTTTTTCCCTAGTTTGGCATTGCTGAATCATGTGTGGCTTTCCATCAGCTACAATTCCCCCATCCTTTCTCGCATAACATCTGCCAAGCTGTCTGTTCTCCATCCCTTAATTATGGATTACCCTTCCTGGGTGTGGGCTTGATGCTTGTCCCTATTCCATCACATCCTAGTTGTTCAGCTGGATCCTCCAATTTGTCATGTTTACACAGTGCACGCAGACTGTTCTCCAGCATATTTGGATCTCATCCCATCACTATAAAGCCTAATCTCTTTTCTGCTATCCATGTCATTAAAGAACGCATCAGATGACAGCAGATAGACACAGAACAGGTCCCATGGCAGATGTGACTCACCCTTTTGGTTTTGACATATATATCTTTATCTGGAAATGTTCAGGGCCAGGTTGGACGGGGCTTTGAGCAACCTGGTCTCGTGAGAGATGTCACTGCCCAGGGCAGAGGAGCTGCAACTAGATTTAAGGTCACAGATTCATGGATTCACAGATTTGACAGAGTTGGAAGGAACCTTGAAAGTTCATCTAGTCCAACTCCCCTGCCAAAGCAGGGTTGCCCAGAGCACATCACTCAGGAGCGTCCAGGTGGGGCTTGAAGATCTCCAGAGAAGGGGACTCCACACCCTCCCTGGGCAGCCTCTGCCAGGGCTCTGCCACCCTCACCTGAAAGAAGTTCTTCCTCATATTTAAGTGGAACTTCCCATGTTCCAGCTTGTGCCTATTGCCCCTTGTCCAATCTCTGGAACCACTGAAAAGAGTCCAGCTCCATCCTCCTTCAACCCTTTAGGAACTTGTAAACAGTTTTCAGTCTTCTCAAGGCTAAAGAGCCCCAGCTCTTTGAGCCCTTCCTTGTAAGGGAGGTGCTCCAATCCCTTAGCCATATTAGTTGCCCTACATTGGACTCTCTCCAGCAGTTTTCTGCTTCTCTTGAACTGGGGAGCCCAGAACTGGATGCAGTATTCCAGTTGTGGCCTCACCAGTGCAGAGCAGAGGGGAAGAATGACCTCCCTCGACCTACTAGCCAAACTCTTTCCTACGCAGCCCAAGATTCCATTAGCCCTCTTGGCAACAAGGGCACATTGCTGGCTCATGGAGAGCCTGCTATCCACCAGGACTCCCAGATGCTTTTCCTCAGTAGTACTTTCCAGAAGATCCACCCCCAACCTATATTGGTGCCTGGGATTCTTCCTCCCCAGGTGCAGGACCTTACATTTGCTCTTGTTGAACCTCATGAGGTTCTTCTCTGCCCAGCTCTCCAACCTGTTCAATTCCCACTGGATAGGGGCACAGCTCTGTGGAGTGTCAGCCAGCCCTCCAGTTTGGTACCATCAGAGAATTTGATGAGGATAAACTCTGGTCCCTTCCAACCCGAACCATCTTATGATTCTATGATCCTATGATCCGATATGGCAAATGCTGGTGACTAGCACACTCCGCTTCTCTGCAAGAAGGTCCAAATTCTCCATTATGGTGGAGTTGTGAGCCTCTGTCTTCCGTCCCCATTTCTATGCCTCCTGCTGCTCTCAGGATTCCTGATGGGCAATGACTTGCTGGTTGCTTGCTTTATCCCCTCCCTGTGGGCCTCAAGAAAGGCTGCAAAGCTCTTCAGAAACATGTCCTGAGCAGCCAAGGGACTTAGGAGTTTTGCGCCATCTCTTCATCCAGCCCTGCTCACTAATTGCTGGCCATGAAGCAGTGATTTGTTTCAAGTATCTGGTGTGTGAGATACCAAAACACTGCTTTTTCCCCATCTTCCATTTTCCATTTAAATGCTAAATACTAGAAAGAGGAAAACTCTCTGAAAACAAAACAAACAAGAAACAGTCTGCAAAGCAACAAGTTAAAATCCTTCCAATTGTCAGCTGTGTCTGAGGAAGCCACTTCAGGACAGGTTTAAGTGCAAAAACAGGCTGTAAAGCCTGAAATCAGATAAACTATTCAAAACTACAGAAAACTCCTAAGTCCTTTGCAGTCCTGGACACAGAGCTCAAGTTGCAATTCTGGAATAAGTTTCAAGATAAGCTGCATCCCAGTTCCTGATTATGAACCGCCAAGTGACTCAAGTCTTATTAGCTTCAATTTCAGCCAAGTCTGGACCTCGTTGCCTTGACTACTGGGTCTCCCATTACTGTCTTTGGACTCCAGTCCTCATCCAGACCCTGATTAACCTCTCTCTCATTCCAAAGGAAACCTGGGCCTTCATTTCTTCAACTAGCTTAAGACCACCCTCTTGAGTAAACACAGGATTATAACTATACCTAGGATTCATCCCCATTTCATCACAGTATCAGGTACTCTGGAAGGCATTTTGACTAATATTAGGGAAGATGAATTGATCCTTGGAAGTCTCAGTTCCTCTCCACTCACTACAGAGAGAGGCTGGAGCGAGTAGCTTAAAATTTATCCTTCACTTTTGGACACCTAAATTAGGGCAGATGATTCCCAGCCCAACAGAGGAGCCCAGAACCATCTGCCAGATCAGACCCAAACTTCTAACCTGCCCTACTCCTAGTGCCTTGGAAGAAGCCACCACTCGGGTCCTTCTCTATCCCACAGATTCCCTAAAGGACATTTTCTATATTTTTATTAGCTTTAATTCATGGAGTTGTTACAAGGGGAAGCTATCTCTTCCCCTTGGTGGTAAGGGAAAAGCTAAGGTCAGACTATTTTGCAAACAATAATGATCTTATTAAACTTGTCAAAGAACAGTGGGAGCTTTACCATGGTGTTCAGCTAAATTTCCCGTGGAAATGTCACTGGCCCATCAAGGCACAGAATCAGAAGGTCTCTGTTTAAATTATGTATGCAACTTCCTGATAATTATGTACCCTAAGGTATATCATATTCAAGAAGATGAAGGCTTGGAGGCTCCAGGGAGGAAGGGTGCTGAGAAGGAGTTTGGAAAGGCAACAGCTTGATTGACAGGAGAGAAAGGACTCACATCACATGCAATTCAAAGTGGTACTTTTTCTTTTTACAACAAAGTCAGCCTGCTATTGTACCTGCCACACAGAACATTTAATATAAAACTTGTCCATAAGCTGTGCACTGGGTGAACTATTATCGTTACTGAATCATCTGCTGGGGAAGCAGGTATTGCTGGGGGAGCAGAGCAGGTCAGGGTGGATCAAGATTGGGGGCAAGATTTGGACAAATACAAAGGAGCACATGAGTCTGTTCACATTTTTATGTGAAAATCAACACAAATTATATGTGAAAATCCTTCTAGTGGCACCTGGGCATTCTTACCAGTCACAGAACCATCTATGACACGTGGTGTAAGTCATGCCACCAGGTTTCTCTGCCCCACTAGGGTCCACTGCTAAATATCCTTGTGGAACAGCAGTTCCTCATGCCTTGTGTGAACTCTCCAGCCAGGGGTGTGAGGGACACCCCACCTCCCAGGACCCATGAAGCCATCCTGGCTCTCACAGGGAGATGGAGCCGCTCCAAACCGAAGCCAGGGAGGATTTGCAGAAAGCTCAAGGATTTCTTTGGAAAACAAGAAAACCCTTATAACTGAAATCTAAGTGTTAAAAATGTGGTGGGGGTGGAAAATTGTAAGGCTTAAGCCAGACTTGGAGGAGATCAACTCCCCAAGTTTCTTGTGTTTCCCCAAAAGCCGGGCTTGGGCTGCAGGCAGATTTCAGCACCGGCATTAGAGCGAGGAAGCCAAATTCAACTCACCCTGTTGGTTCCCATGGCCAGATCTGGGTGGAGAATTGGAGAACAGTTTTTGCTTTTGGCTGGCTGGGTATTCTGTAACTTCAGAAAAAGCTGACGCATAATCTGGTTAAAGGTTTAATCAACATTTGTGTATGTTTGTTGCACTCAAAATTCTGAATTAAATATAGTTTATAGTGATCTAGGAAAGAAATGTTTTGTTTTGCTTAGTCTTTTGATGACAGATTAGATAAATGTAAAACCATTTGTGAGAGGAAATTTGAAGAAGCAAAGATCTGCAGACACTGAAGTTGGGCTTTCTAAATGCTTTAGAATATTTTAAAGTGAGAGATTCAGTAACATCAATATGGATTCACCAAACATTTGGGTGTAACTAAATCTGCTTCTTTTGCAAAACCCTAAACAAATGAATGTGAGAGGATTCCCTGGTGTCTGGTCTGGCATCTGGCCTGGTTTATTTCTGTTGGGAGAAGTTTCCAAACCCAACCATCTCATTGAGAACTCCCAACAACCAGAACAAAGAGTCCTGTCCTTTAATTAATTGTCCTCAAGGACACCCTGGGAACAGCATCGCTGGGGACCGATGGCCAATGTGTGTCAAAGGCAGGAAATGATGTGGTCCCATCAAGGACCGATCAATGGAGACAATTCCCAGCTGAGATGAATTAACCCCAGCTTCTGAACACAGCTCGTACAATTCACACCTCTGTAAGGTCTAACCTAATTTTCCTCATACCACCCAAACAGACAAAATGATTTGGGTCAAAACTTGTTTTTTCCACTATAAAACTGCAAGTTGAGATTCATCACATGGACTCTGAAACTTGCCCTAAGAGTAGTTGAGAAAGAAATGGAACATAAAATAAAATAAAATAATAATTAAAACAAGCTTAAAAGAAAAGGCAATCTGCTATTAATTTTTTTCAATTTTTTGCTTCACTGAAAAAATTGAAAAATGTTCAGTTCAGGTTAACACAAAATGTGTTTTTGTTCCATTTGGCCACTGAACCAAAAAATGTGTAGTCTCTTAGCTCGTATTGGCACCCATTTTTGTTCAATTGCTTTGGTTCATTGCCCCTATTTTCAAGAGACAGCTACAGCTTTCTAATTGTATCTGCTGTGTTCATGAAGATACTGAGCAGAAGACTCTGGCTACTCTGGATGATTATAGGTTATTTTGTTTTAGCATAGAAAAAAGAATAATCATTGGTCCACACTAACTGTAATTTGAATCTCTTCTCCACGTTCAGTTTCACCAAGTATTCACATTTAATGTCATTATACAGGAATCCCAGACTGAGTGCTCATTTTATGAAAAAATGTTGTTCTGTCAGAAAATGCCATTTTATGATGAGTGAGATGTTGCTCAGGAACATGTTGACTTCAATCACATTTTATTTGAATAAAACACTGAGTGGAACTGTGGAACTGTTTTGATTTTCCATTTTGAAGTGATTTTTCATTTTAGCTTTTACTTTTTTTTTTTTTTCTACTGGTATTAAAATGTTATTCAGTTTTAAAAAGTAAAACAGGAAGGAGACATTTCAGTCATTAAACCCAAAAGGTTTGAGCGATTCCCAAAGGTACTGCATCTCCTCAGAATTTTACAGGAAATATGGGGGAAAAACAACACATTCCAGAATTGAAAAAAATGAGCAAGAAATTGTGAAGTCTCTCAAGAGGTGGCAAAATAATTCTTGCACAGATTTAAAAATTCCTATTAGGAGAAAAGTCATCCAAGTCCAAAGCCAATACAAGATCTAAATAGGTTTTTTTTATCTCAAACTATTGTGGAAGCTGCTCACCACCAGCATGGATCTGAGGGTCTGGTGTCACCCAAGGAAAATGAGACACTTCCAGTGACTCTTCCTCCCACGATGGGACTGCCATCCTGTGATCCATCAGTTCACACACCAGCACCACCAGTGGGATCCCCATCCTGTTATCCATGGGTTCATACACCAGCAGCGGGATCACCATCAGTCAATGGGTTCACACAGCAGCACCCTAACACCTCCCTTTTTAGCCTGTGCCCCCAAACCAGCCAGTTTGTGTGGTCCCTGGTGCACCAGCCAGAGGGGACAACAGAAGGTGGGTGCACAACCATCTGCGTGATCCCCAAATCCAATCTGAGGGAGTGTGATGGGGGATTTCCTTGGCCTTTCTACATTCTTCTCCCTCGCCCTCCTGCTTAGATCTCCTTGCATTGCCACAGCCAAAGGCCAGCCCATTACCTCCCCTGCACCTCCAAAATCGGCACCATCCACCCCAAAACTCACAGCCCCCCTCTCACTGCAGTTCTCTGCTCTTTGCATCCCCCACCCAATATTGCATCATTTTCACGGATAATAAATACCCCATTTCTCCCCCCACTTGTCAGATCTCTGCTGCGCTCTCTTGCCTTCAGTGCTTTGACAGCTCTTCTCCCCAACTTTTTGTCAAAACACCGGCTTTGATTTGAGCCTGGCGAAATAAAAATCGACGTGTGATTGACAGCAGCCCAAACAGACGCAGGGGTTTGGCAGGAGGAGGTTACAGGGAATAAGCAAATAAATAGAGACACCAGCACGGTCAAACGTGTCGCTGACACGTCGGGAATAACCAGCAGGAAGATTTGCTTTGTACGGGTATTTAAGGCTTCCCATTTGTCCCCTCTGATCACTGGCCAAGTGATCACTGTGACTTAAAAATGTGCCCTGAGAGGCAAAAAAAAAAAAAACTCCCACACTTAAAAAGGGTTTTACAACATTCCCGGCCCCTTCAGAGTTTCTTCTTGTTGCTCTGGAAACTTTGTCAAGTACTTGGAGGAACCTATGGAAGGGAGATAGAGCAGCACAGCTGCAGGTTTTCTGCTCCGTGCTCCTGTTTTCCTCCCTCTCATTAGGTGGGTTCAGTTTTCAAAGGGACTCTGTGCCTGCCAGGGAAGACACAAATAAGTACATGCAAACGTTTGTAGGTACAAATGAGGACTACTTCCATGGCGAAAAGAATAAAGGCATTTGAAAGCTCAGTTTTCTCCTTCCTTCTTCAGAAAGTGAACTTAGAGACAGAGGAAAATAATTACCCATTCCATCTTAATTACCAGGAGTAGACTTTCTTGTCTTTTGATTCACAACACATTAAGCCATTCAAACAATTCCCCACAAATTACATGGTTGAACTGAACCTGAGCAAAATGGTGACCACCAGCTAAATCCAGGGAGGAAAAAATCTGTCTTCTCATGTGCCACTGCCTGGTGACCAGTTTCAGAGGGTGACATTTTTCATACCCAAAATAGCACCGTTTAGAGATGTGTTAGGGTAAGACTTCAGTTTCAAGAGCTCTTACTTAAAGCCACACTTTGTCAGGAAGTTGTGATAGTTAATTATGGCAGTTTAGCCTGATGGTTGCCAGCCCTGTTGTGTTGTGCTGCTCTGGCACTACATGCCTGGATCATCCTAACTGGGATTTAGGTGGTTACATGCTCATTTACCTCATTACCTTTACACTGTGCCATTAATTGTGTGCAAGTCAACTCCTAACTGATGGACCAACTGGCAGTTTTCACACGTTCTCTGATATAAATGATAAATTCTCAGGTTGGGGCCTGTGTATATTAAGGATGGAAATGCTCAAGCTCAGCAGTGACACATCTGGGCAAAGAGCTGATAATTCAGGGCAGTGATCTCCAGGTAGGACTGACCAGCTGAGGTGCAACATTGTGCCCACAGAGCCACAGAGCCTCTAGCAAGTCCCCAATAGCTCTGCTCTGCATCACCTGAAGGCCACTGCTAACCTTTTGGCATCTCCACATGCTGCGGGCATAGACACATCCACAGGCATGAAGATCATCATGGGACTGAAGCACCTCTCTGCTGAGGAAAGGCTGAGAGATGTGGGGCTGTTCAGCTGGAGAAGAGCAGACTGAGAGGAGATCTCATTGATGCTGAGCACTATCTACAGGGTGGGTGGCAACAGGATGGGGCCAGATTCTTCTCAGTGGTGCCTGTTGAGCGGACAAAGGGCAATGGGCACAAACTGGAACATAAGAAGTTCCACCTAAATGCAAGGACGAATTTCTTTCTGCCGAGTGTGGCAGAGCTCTGGAACAGGCTGCCCAGAGGGTTTGTGGAATCTCCTTCTCTGGAGAGATTCAAACTCCACCTGGACGATCCTATCCAACCTGCTCTAGGTGACCCAACTTTGGCCAGGGGTTGGAGGAGATGACCTCCAGAGGTCCCTTCCATCTCTGAACATTCTGGGATTACGTGATCCTTAGTGTGTCCACGAGAAGAAGTGAAGGTGTGACTGTAGCATACCAGAAAAGGAACAACACCCTTATTGTTACTGAGGGATGGGGCTGACCATCATGGGGCTGAAGAAGCTCCCTCCTTCCCCTCTCCCAGCCACAGCCTCAGTAGCACCCCCATCCTGCTCTGGGACCCCAGAAACTTCCCTGGTGCCAAGAGAAAAAGGATTTTTCAGTTGCACTTTCATAAAAAGGCTTTTTCCAAGCAGAAACCTGCTCTTCTTGCTGTGGTTGACACCTCAAAACAATGAAGGTGTTAGGGCTCCTTGGGATGCAACAACAACAAGGGTTATTGGGTTTCCTTAAAAACATCTGCAAAGGTAAGAGCTTGGAAATCCTGGGAATCCCTTTTTGTGCCAGACTGGGGTGGGGTCCCCAGGGTCTGTGCTGAGTCTGGGGAACACTGAGAACCCCAGAAGGCTGTGGGCTGCCTCCTGTGGTCAGATGGGCACAGAGGGGCCTCGTACATTAATCCCAGCCTAGGATCTTACTTAGTTGCCTATCAACAATGGGGTCTGCAAGCTGCAGGAGAAATTTTGATCCCAGTTGTGAGATACAATCCCATTCCCCTGCCCTGTGGAAATGCTGGGTGCTGCCCAGTGACAAGGAGACGTTGGTGGGCACGTTTCCCCTCTCTGCAAGCTCCTGATGTTCCTCCTCATGCACACGCTTGGGGTTTGAAATAATTCATCAGATCACTTTCCCAAATAATTGTCTGTGAATTGATTTACCAACCCCAGACGGAGGGTGGTTGGTGGTTTTTTTTGTTGTTGTCCCTGCAGATTGTTTTAACAAGTGCACGAAAGCAATTCAAGCTGTTCTGCCTGGTTTCAGAGACACGGAGGGCAAGCCAGTCCTCTGATTTCAGCAGCTCCAACCCCACTTACTGTGAGTGCTATTTGCAGAGATGCTTTAAAGCCAGAAATCAATGCGTAGTTACTGTTTACCATGAAAATGAACATTTCAGCCTCTTCCACTAAAAGGGAAAGAAATTTTCTAGTCACCTGCCATTTAAATAGCATCTTGCACACAGTCACTAATTTAATGCAAATCTCATACGGCTTCCTTGTATTTGTCATTTCAGTGCATTTTTTGTGCTTGTAGTTTTTATGTTAATGATCCTGCTCCACCGCTAACTAGGTCTTTATACCTATCATTTCAATGATACTAGTAATTACAGAGTTATGTGTGTATATATGGGTGCATGTTCCGTGCACCCGGCTCCCTGTCACCTCTTCTTTATTGCTGCCTGAGAGAAGCGAGTTCTCGCTGTCAGTGTGACAGCAGGGCTTTGTTTGCAATGGCTTTCTGCGACCGGGAGGCTGATCAATACAAAAATTTCAGCAAAATGTTCCAGGTGACAATAAACAGAACCCTCTGGAGTTGAGTGAAAACTGGAAAACCTGAGGATGGAAAATAAGGACACAAAGTCCTGCTCTGCTCTTCCATAGGAATGACTCTTCCATAACCCATTGGTGCCAGGCATGGACCTCTCCCCTGGCTATGTCCAGGATAAAACCAGTGAGACCCTCATGGATTTATTGCTCAGAATCCATTTGGCCAAGGAGAAAATACACCGTACTGAGGGAAGAGTGGCGCAAGTGGCCTTAATCTCTACTTACAAGTAGAGAAAATAAGAAAAGAACATGGAGAACCACAGTGAGAAGAGATGAGAGGCAGCTGAGATAATCCTTCAGGGAGACAGAGAAGGGAAAGCAGCACATGGTGCTCTGGACACCCCATGCTCAGTGCCTCACATGGCTTTCTCTGGGACTTAGTGCTTTGCTGTGTGTTTCTCCTGTGACTCATAGAACAGAGGGGGTGCACCCCAGGCAGCACAAAGTGTTAAGGTGCAGCGAGCAGGAGGTGCTGGGATTTGCTGGGACAGGGAGCAGACTGGGGAATGGATGCGGGATAAGTAGAAAGACCAGAGAAGCCCACCAACTCTCTTCTTCTTTAGGTCCCTCCTCACCCCTCAGCCAACACAGTTTGTCTAACATCAGCAGGAGTTGCTTTGTTACTCTTTCCTATATAAATTGAAAATAGAATCATAGAACAGTCTGGGTTGGAAGGGACCTTAAAGACCATCTAGTCCAAGCCCCCTGCCCTGGGCAGGGACACCTCCTACTACATCAGGTTGCTCCAAGCCCCCTCCAACCTGCCCTTGA
>BJBW01000001.1:38545-51666 GCA_004320125.1 Scolopax mira
CTCTGCAAGGCTGGACCCTGCTGAGCTGCTCTCAGAGATCTTCCTAGACAAAAGGAAATAACTTGTGTCTGAAAGAGTCCAGGGCTGGGTGACTATGAACTATCTGTTGTGAAGAAACACTAAGTATCCCAAGGTCTACTCTGAGCCATGGAAACCGTGATGGACCTGCTCTACCCATCTCCCCAGGCTCTTGGCTGGAGGCCACCAACAGTTATCAGAGCTACTGCTCCAGCCACCCCAGTTCCCACTAAAACAAACTTCATCACCAGCAGAGCCTGGACAGGAACAGATTAAGCATGAACCACTCACCTGGACATAGCTTCAACCCCTTGGAGACCAACAAAAGAGAAACCAGATCCTTCCCAGCCCTTTTCCCAGCCCTGGTAATTATAGCCCCAAATGATTTCAGCTGTGATTGCCTGAGTACAAACTGCCATCCCTCCCACACTCCCCCAGCTCTGCCCGTCTTGCACAACACCCAGTCTCAAAATACAAATTTTATGAATGCATGGAGGAAGGCAGATGATCACCAGCATTTTGGTTCACTGTCAGAAAATGTCTGGTGTGCTGTGGCTCAGAGAAGCTTTTCTTTGGGGAAATTTTGCTTCCGTAAGACTCAAGGGATGCTTCTGAAATTGTTCACATCCAGTCTTTTCTCATTGAGGATGAACACAACCTTCTCTGCACACACTGGTAGTAAATCCCTGACCTTGAATGAAAATATAGGAGCTGTTTTCAACAGCTGGATGGGAAAACATGTTTTTCATATGTCGGACTGTTTCTGTCACTTCATTACTGCAAAGAAACAATGTCAATGTGCTTTTATTTCACCCAAATAAATAACAAACAAGCTTCCACGTTCCACACTCCATCCATTTAGAATAACTGAATTTCTGCTTATTTTTGTGGTTTTGGTAACACTTCCAAGAAAAGGTTTTCCTGCAACTCTCCTGTCACAGGCATGGTTACAGAGGAAGAGGATTCGGTGCTAAGAGCAGAAAAGCACACAAGTAGAAGCTGAGTGTGTGAGCTTTGGCTCTTGGCTTTTGAATTTGGGGGAGCTCAGACTGGTCTTGTGGGACAGAAGGAGTTGTCTGGGCTCTGTCCGGGGGGTGGCTCAATATCTTGGATTCTCTTATGCCAGTTTTCACCCAGACAGTATCTCATGACACAGGCACATATTTCCTCCATAACAAAACCCCACAATATTTCATGCATAAACCATCCCTCAGTCCCAACCGTTGAACCAAGGCTGGGGAGAAGGCTGCTGACTCTCTGCCCTCACCTCCAGAAGGGGCTGCGCTGAGTGTGGGGAAAGGGGACGAGGGGATTTTCTGTTTACAGCCCGAGTTTTAAAAGTGCCACTCAAAAGTAATGAAAAGCCCAGTTCAACAAGGAGCTATTCATGGGCACGGCTCCTGTGAAGTCAGGAAAGCTGCTGGCACATTTATCTTCTTGAGGGCTTACTCACAGGAGGCATCCAAGAGAGCCCCTGCACGGCCGCTACTTCTGAAATCAGGTTATTTATCTTGGTGGCTAAATGTGGATTCAGAGACCTCTTTTCTCCCCAAACTTTTGAGAGTTTTAGTGAAAACTTGCGGTACTCCACACACGTTTCCACTCCTGTAGACCTTTTTGATTTGTTAGTCAAATATTTTCATTTAAAAGTTTTAACTGAAGAAATAGAAAACCTGTGTCATGATTAAAATTTCCATCGAGCAAGTCAATTCCTGCTTAAATATCTGATTTTTAAAAACCAAAGTAATCAGTAACTCCAGTAGCAATAACAACAGCAAAGTGCTAAAAGGCTGGGATTTATACTTCGGAGAAATATTTCAATTCCTGGTTCAACTTTCACAAGACATATCCTCCTAACCAAAAGCAAACCCAGACATACTGTGAAAAATCAATGCTCATTTCAGACTGCAGACTTTCATGAGCTCCACTGAAGTGAAATGTAAAACTGCCTATGCCATCGTTGAATTGTGACAACCCTTCTCATCCACTAAATGCAAAATCCTTCATCAACTGGGCAAGAGGGAGCTAATTTGAATTGCATTGACACAAATTCAGATAATAGCAGCATGTAACAGTGATAACGGGAAGGAGAGTGAAGAAAAGGTACCCATGGAGAATGTACTGCCTGCATCACTGAAGGTCTGTTAGAATAGTTAGAAAAAATATTTGCCAGGGACAATATATATAGCATTAATCCTGCTGTGGCTGGAGAGAGGCAGTAGATGACTTTTTAAGGGTGTTTCCAGAATTATTCTCCTAGCACTATATGATCAGTGGAATATCTGTAAATAAATATTTGATTGCAGGTAGGAGCGAAGGAGCTGGGGTTAAGGGGTAAATCCCACCCAGTGCTCAGAGCCTCTGGGATGAAAACTCCTGCGTTTGCTTTGTTTCACGTCAGGACTACACAGTGTGAATGGCAAAACACTTCAAAGTCTGGGCTAGAACTCGTTTATAATCGAGATGTCTTTAACTTGACAATGGTTAATGATGCTTTGATACAGGCTGATTGCCGGCGAGGGGCAGAGGAGGCTCCCCTGGGCACTTGCTGACACACTGAGCAAAAACAGGGGCTTAATTGATGTTTTCATTCGTGAGGTGCCCGGTGTTGTGTCCCTCCCCTTTCCCCCTCCAACTTAGATTTAATTTGATGATATTTTGCCACGGGTACCTGACGGAGGTTTCTGGTGGCAATGGCTCTATTACACCCCATCCTGCCGCCCTCCCCACTGGGCCTGGCGATTCTGCTGCCCCTCTCCATGCTCTCTGGGGGGACTCACCCCATAGCTGACATCTCTGGGGAACATCTATTTCCCAGAAACACCACGGACCCCCTGCTGAGCAAAACTCTTGTCTCTGTTATCTGTCCCCACGCTGAATTAAAGACGGGAACAAGGGAAGGGCTGTGCCCCCGGCGTCTCCACCGCTTCATCTTATAAGTCCCATTTAAAATAATTGAGACCCACGGAGCTTAACTCTTATTTAACTTCATTAGGAGCTGAGAGCTTTGAGTATCTTTGACATGACCTAACACTTAAGGACCTGTCTGTCATTTTATGTAGTAAAATGCAGCTTTAGATGCTACCGAGACCCTCACAAACATCATTAGCTGCTATTCCCCGAGTCTGGGGGACTCTCAAAGGTGAGAGCAATCTATAGTGATACTGCTCCAGACCTGCCTCACCTCAGGGATGTATTTGTGATTTATTCTTAATTTGGGGGGCAGCAGGAGGGAAACAGAGTAGCACTTACCTATCAAACAAATTAAGAATTAGAAACCCCACAAAAATCCCCATCTGCCCGGAGGCTAAATTAGAAACAAACTTAGCTTTGCGAGCGTAAGTGATCAGAGCTTCATAAAGACAGTCTAATTGTACAAAGTGGTGATTAGACGATTTCCTCTGGGGATGAGTGGTTTCCTTCTGAAAAAGTGACACTGGGGCAACCTCTAGTGGAAGCCGGGAGCTGCCTTGTGCCGACTCCACAGCTGGAGACAGAGACCCGGCTCCTCCTGCTGCAGGACCCTGCCCTAGCTAATTAAAAGCTCCTATTTGCTTTTAATAAGTGTGAAAAAAGAGACAAGATCCTACAAGACCAGAGCTTCAGTCTCACCCTGAACCGGCCTCTTTGACTGCAAATACAGCAACACCTATGTTATTGTCCAAAAAAGAATTCCTTGCTTATGGCCAGCCAGTCCTCTGAGCTATTGGAAGGCTGGCTTCTATTTTTCCAATCCAGTTTTTGGAGTCACTTCAGGCCAAGCCCAAAGGGAAACTCACTTTGTCTTAAAACAAGAATCCAGAAAATGCCCCCCAGCTGCTCCACCACAACTGTTTGGGAAGAAGCTCCAGCAACAACTGAAGCCATAACACAGGCTCTGAGCACAAGACAGGAACCAGAAGCCAGGCAAGAAATTATTCCTTCTGCTTCTATTCCATTATGCTTTATGCTAAAAGACTTAAATGATAAATGCTGTGTTAATAAATTTCATTTGTCTCATTAATAGATGACTTAGTAGAGGAGTGAGTTTGGCCACGACCAGTAATGAATTAATAACTATGCAAGCAGCACATTCCTTTACAGAAATACTTTATACTGGCATCATTCTTTATTCCGAGGGAAACACAGATGCTCTGCAGGACTGTGCTGCTGCTTTACGAGTAATGTAAAGGTGTAGGTGTAGCTTTGATTTGGAGATGGGTATAAAGTGTGCTGTTAGGACAGAGTTGGATGGGCTCTGCTACCAGCCACCACCAGAGAGCTGAACGTCAGAGCCAAGATTTTATATCCCAACTGGCCCGAGTCCTCCTGTTGTGTTTCCTCGCTAATGACACTAATTTCCCTGTGCTGTGCAGCGTGCAGTCTTGAGACAAGAACTAAAAATGAAGTTTGTCAGCTTTGCTCAGTCAGGTGGTGGGAGTTGCTGGCTGGCTGGCTGGCATTTGCATTGCAGCTTTTTCGGCTGCTGGCCCCAAACTCCTCCAAAAAACCACCCCTATGGATGCTGCTGCCAATGTAGCTTGGTTGGGGAGGACATGCTGCATGTCCAGGTCTCCATCCCAGTTATTCCAGTGCTTCCAGAAGGCTTGTGCATGCTGGAGGGAAAGTGCCAAGGAGGGGGTTACTGTTACCACCCGTGGTCTTGCTGCTTCTCACCTCTCGTGCCAGCACTTCAGCAGCAGGAGCTTCTTTTAAATGAGGTTTGTTCTGTAGCAGAAATAGCAGGCACCGGGTGGCCACAAGCAGGGAAGCAGCGTGGATGCGATGTGGCAGAGTAATGTGACTGCAAAGGAGCCTGTGAGGAGATCCTCTGCCCTGGGGGACACAGGCTGGACCAGCCATGGTTCCCTCTCCCGTGTGCCATGCTGCCCGGGGGCAGGTCAGGACACATGTTGGTACCAGCACCACTGGGCAGTGCAGGCACGGATGGAGGACACTTCTGCTCCATTGGTGTCATCTGTGTCTGGGAAAGGAGCTTTGCTTGGTGCTTTCTTCACCCTAAAAGAGGACAGGGGTCTGCTCAGGGCTGAGCATCTCCAAGAACAGGAATGCTCCCGACTCTCTTTACCCACTTGAAATGCATTAGTTTTGCTTAGAGTTAAAACCTTTCTTCTGGCACTTAAACAGCAGCCCCAGTCTGTTAGTTTTCACGTTGTTGTCAGTGACTAATGAGGATAACTTTTCCCCACTTGCCCCATAACAGCCTCTCCTCCAGCTGCAACCAGCCCTCCTGCCTCCACACATGCTCCTGGCCAGCCTTGAGTCCTGGGACACCAGCACCTCTTAGTAGTTTGGGCCACTGAGAGCAGAAAACCGTGACAGATCTGCTAATATCCAGGCACAGCCTGCCTGGAGGCCCCATCAGAATACCCTGCTATTATACAAAATGAGGTTGCTTGCCTAAAACAGGACTAAAATTGCCCCTAATTAACAACAGAGTTCTCTCTACTTTAAAACACAGGGGTCAGACCTCCAGTGGAGATTTAGTGACTTCGACAAAGCCATGATTTTGTGTCTGAGATCTCCCTTAAAAGTCCTTTTTTTGTCCCCATCTCCCTTCTACCCTTTTAGTGGAAACAAAACTAAGGGGCAGGTTTCTGATTAAGATGCACAAACAGTTCTATTCAACAACTGATGCAATAAATGTGCTGAGTAAAATCACTGCCAAAGCTCGTTGCGGTGCTTTATGGGGCTGCGCTAAGAGTGTGAAAACCCGTTTGCTCCATATTATTAAATGATGAAAAATGCCAACCTCGCAAACAAACTGTGCCATGGATGTGCCTCGACTGCCTCTAGTGAGACCACGACTGAGCCTGTGTAGGCGAGATGGCAGGGAGAGAAGGGGGATAGGGGGATGTCTTTCACCGTGCTGCTGCCACCCTGTGCTGCAGTGATTACAGGGCAAAGTGACCCAAAATAACAGCAGAGTTTCTACCCAGCCTCATTCCCGCCCGCACAATGGATTTAGAGAAGGACAGGGATGAAAAGCCCCCTGCCAGCCACAACCCAGATGGCTCAGATCCTAAATGAGGGGTTTTTCTCTGCCTTTTGGCAGTTTAGGTCCACACAGCGTGGGTGCAAGGAACCCGGTGCAGAGTCAGGCTGCTCATGTGGGATGCCAGCACTGCCAGCGCTGTGCCGGGGGATGTCACAAATCCCTCAGGTGGGTTTTGGGGCAGGGCAGCACGTGAAAGTGCATTGGGCATCTGTCACTTTGTACAGCACCTTCGGGCTGGGGGGGGTAGGATTTGGACCGAAATTCTAGCGAGCTTCCACCTTCACATGGATGGCTTGGGGCTGAGCATATCCTCTTGTACCTTTGCTATGAAGGGGAGGGGGTCTAATTGCCCAAGAAGGTCCTAAAACCAGACTTTTAGCAAGCAGGAATTATAGCACATATCACAGGGAATACTGAGCACCCAGGGTGCCCTTCGGGCGATGCTGGAGGACAGGGTAGCATGTCCTTCAAGAAGCCAGCCCGAAGCAAACCTGCTTGTGCCTTGGCCACAGAAACTTGTTCCAATACTGAAACATATTTTCTGAGGTTTGGGGACAGTTTTCACTGGCTTCACCAAGGCCAGAGCAATTACTGGTGCTGCCACGCTGAGAGCATAGCTCCCGAACCCTCCCCTGGACCAGGAGGCAGTGCTGGCACCAATGTCCTCCTGCTGAGGTGGCACCTTGTCCTGCTTTTCAAGCTGGGGTACCCACATCTGATGAGCTGTAGGTGCTAATCAAACACAGGTTTTTAGTGGGGAGAACAGGAAATGGCATTTTATCATCGGATAAAAGATGCCTTTAGTGCATCTGTGCCAGACAAACACCTCACAGAGCATCACTGCAAAGGAGCTGGCTCTTGGCATCTTACCCTTGTGGCAAAAAAAAAATCCCTATTGGTTGAAAAACACCCTTCCCCTGTTAACAGCCAGCTAGATATTGGGTATTGATGTGATTACCAGGGCAGCAGCGCTGCCAGTTCAGATCTATATTCACCATGGCCTTGGGTCACTCATCTGAAACCTAAGCTCTGTGGATGGGAAGGTGCAAGGGCATCCTGCTGCTTATCTTCTGCTCCAAGGCTGGGGCTTGTTTTCTTCGTGCTAGCTAGAAAAAAAAAAGTTAGGAGAAGAATAAAAACAACCACCCTGTGCACAGACCAAAACCTGCCATGAAGTTTTGTAGGGAACAGGCAGCGTGTGGGTCCTTCAATGGCTTTTCAGATAAGGAGGAAATTTCACCCGTGGTGCACTGAGATAAGCCGCAGAGGAGATCAATGATTTCCTTCTCTCTGTGATCTCAGCTGGACTCGGAGAAACAATGATCTTCCAGAGATGGCTGCTGGGACCTGGCCACGTTTTGCCTGCTGTGCACGGGCAGTGAGACCCTTCTGTGCTTGGCTGTGTCAACTGATGTGCAAGAGTAATGATAGTGGAGAACTGGTCCCCAAGGCTCAGGGAATCAGACAGACCTGCTCTGGATGCCAACGAGAAGTACCCAGAGACCCACACATTGATAGGTTACAGCAGGAGGGAGGTTTTGGAAGTAATTGAAAGAGAAATACTAAGCCCTGGGGAAGAAGATGGATTTAGTATTGTCCCAGGAGCCCAGAAAAGGTTGGCTGTACCCAGTGTTGCACCCTCTTAGACTCTAACTGTACCCTTGGACTTCTCGGCAGAGGATTTCTTTCTCCTTTGCTTCCTGGTGCTGGGAAGGGCTCTGTCCACCCCCTTGGGATGAAGCCTGCTAGGCTGTGTCAGGAAGGTGGACTATTATATGAAGGCTTTCCAAAAATGAACTGACACATAAGTTTCAGAGACTAAGATATTTCTCCTTTCAAATTCCCTTTATTTTAACAAAAAGGAAGAAACCCCTGAGACATCCTCCTGCCCTTCCCCGAAATACACACCATTTTTTTCTGGTTTGGACTGAAGTGATTTTATTTTTGACTGCAGTTGATGAGCCAAAAAAGTCAGCTACTCTCCATGCTACAGCTAATCTAGAAATGCTGCATAAATTGTCACTTACCTCAGTGCCTAATGCCCTGTCGCAGCTAAGCACATATTAAAAATTAGACAGGTGCTAAATGCAGCTTTAATGTTTGCACTTAAACAATGATCCCCCTCCCACTTCTTCTCCTATCCCCTCCCTTTCCTGTACCGGAGGGAGGACAGAAGAATTGCTGAAGTGCCTGACCCAATATTGCAGTTGTTGAAAACCCACCCTTTGCCTTCCAGCTCCTCCTCCAGGTGGGACCTGATGGGCTGGGGTGGGGGGAGCAGCCATGCAGGGGTCCTACTACGTTCCATGTTCTAAAGAGATATGAAGATGCTACTATTGCCACAAAGACAAAGGGGATGGATTCTGCCAAGCACCACCCTTTGAGTTATAACCCTGCATAAACCACATTTTTCTACCAAGAAATGGACGCAAGCCACATGTGGTGTGATGTCTCAGGTGGGAATTGTTGCTCTGCACAAGAGAGAGATGGGCTATAGATTCAACATGAATTTGGGTTTGAGGAGTTGGGCTACTGCTTTAATCTATCCCAGAGAGCCCTCAGGGTCAATTGGAAAAGGACCATAAGAGTAAAAATTTTCTTGGAAAAAATTCTCCCTGTCTCCCTCAGGCTGCAGGCAGCATCTGCTCCGCACATCGTAAGAGGAGAGGATTTCTCCTTCTACCCTCATGGCCACAAACACAGATGCAACCCCCATTTATAATCAAAACTGGCCCCAAACAGCCTCTGATATCTTCTGGTCAAGTGATCTCTCCTCACTCATCCTGTCTGTGCACAGAGCATGACTCACTCCTCCAGGCGAATTTTATATCTAATTGTGTTCACCAAAAGACACAAAAAAGCCCCACCTCAGGTTGATTTCCAAAAGCCAGATGAAGTAGTTGCTGTAAATAATCACTATAAAGATTAATGCCTTAGAAAATGTTTATTCTTGGAGCTCAGCCCAACAGCCCAAACCAGCTGTCAGGATTCAAGATAGTGGCCACCACGACGAGGGCTCTGCATGTTGCAGAGGAGTAATGAATTTGGCAGCACTCTTAAAGCAAGAGTGGATTCCTGCTACTGCCACCGAGGCTGAGGGGCCAAGACAGAAGAGGAAATAAGCCCTGTGTTACTGGAAAATAAATGAAAAGAGAACAGTCTAGACTATTTTTGTATTTATATGGGTTTCATGCAGTTCACTTAGTGTCCTAAGGCTTTTAGAGAAATGGATTATTCCAGGCATTTTGGGAATGGTAATACGCCAGCCTATGGAGTCCTGCAGTAAAGACTTAATTTGCTATTAAATGCTGTAGTTGGCTTTACAAATTCCACAGAAAGGCTCTCACTCAATTCTATTGCCCTCCAGAGAAGAACAATTTTATAAAGCATTTTTCATCAAGAGATCTCCGGGCATTTTTTTCGGAAAAGAGATGGGCAGGAGATGCTGGGCTGCTGTTCACAGAGAGTGAGGAGTGTGTGGTGGGGTCATGAGGAGAGAATTTCGAGGCCATATGAAGGACCAAGGCAGGAGCACAGGTTTCCTGTAGACAAGGAACATTCAAGTGGCATAAGACCAAAGTTCAGCAAAGTACTAAAGCCAAAGGCTGACTCCAGGCACAACAATTTGTTATGACCCAAAGCATCATTGACCCAGTGGAGAATAACAGAGGAGTAGGAAGCAGTGAAACTGATGTTGTCTCATCTCAAGAACCCAAATTGGATAGATCTGGCTGAAAAGCTCATGGAAAAAAATAATAGTCCATGGCCTCATGCACTGAGCCACCCTTCCCGGGGCTGACTGCAAAGCTAGCTGGAGCTGAGGCTGAGTTTGGTCATGCTTACAGCAGTCTTTGGGAGGTAACCACCAGAGACGTGTGATGTACACTTAAATTAGCAAGGATTTGGCTTTTGTAAACTCCCAAAAATGCATTGTAGTTATTTGATTTATTAGTGAAAGCAAATGACTATATATAGCTCCTCAAATACAAGAAAGGGTCATCCCTTTCTTCATCAAGTTAGAATTTGGAGTCTTTTCCTAGATAGCTGATTTATTAGTTAAAAGGTTTTTTCTTCCCTATGAAAAATGATGAAAGCAAAGGTTCTGATAGGAACTTTGTGTTTTGAGGAGAAAAACCCTACAGTGTCTCTGTTAGTGCTGGTGAAACAGAGTGCTTACAGCTTATGCTACATTTTTCTTCTAAAGAGCTGTAACATAATTCATTCTAAGACTTAAAACTGAAGCACTTCTAAAAGCAGTGCTGGCCAGGTGCTATGTGATTTTCACTTTGTTTTGTGGGATGTTAAAATTAAGGTTTCTTTTTGTTGTTTGTTTTTTTGGGTTTTTTTTAACTTTTTGTCCATCACCAATTTTTAAATTGTGAAATTCCCCAAAGAAGCAGGGGCTGCTCTGGAATGTCCAGGAAATCACTGATGATAGAAGTAGTGAGATTAAGACACTTTGGATGGCAGGAACATGACTAATAAATCTACCCATCTTTTCTTCTGCTCTTCCCAACTTTTCAGCTCTGCTAAAAGCTCTGGCTAATTCCAGTCTGTGGCCTTCTCTTTGGCAAAGAAACAAACCAAAGCTTCAAGAGTTTCTTGAGGAGAAAGTTAGACCTTCCTCCTTTCCTCCCCTTATCTGAGTCGATGGTTGATGTGAGCCTTTGTTAAATAAGTTTAAGTAAGTGCTTAACCCCCAGCTACAGTACATGGCTTTACATGGGAGTCGTGGACAAGGAGCATTAGCTTTTAGGTCTTGCAGAAAAGCGCGCTGAAGGGCTGACAATAGTGGCAACAATCTCACTTCTGAGTTTATTGGTTTCTGAACACCTTTAAGATATTGACAGTTTTGTCAATATTTTATTTTTAGATAAATGCATTTCAGATGCATGTCGTGAGTAATTCTGGGAAAGCAAAAGAGAGAAGAGAAGTTCCCCTGAGTCTGAAAAACTGCTCTTCCATTTAAGATTGCTCAACATGGTTGAAAGTTTACGCAAAAGGAAAAGAGAAACCATTCATTTTCCAACCATAACACAGGCAAGAGAAACCCAGCAGTAAGTGACTCTAAAATACAATGGACTTGTTTCACCTAGGCCTTCTCAAAAGGGTACTCAAAGCATGAGCTTGTGGGTGGCTTCAAATATAGAGCAATTGAAACATAAGGCTTTATATTCACAACCTCAGCATCCAGGACAGAACACGCTGCCCCTCTCCTAATTGCATCCCACTCTGTCCCCTCTCCCCTTGTCCCAAAAGCTCTTCACTTTCTTGCCCCAGCCCCTGCCTGTCCTCCCAGCTCTCAGAGATGCAGCTTGGAGTGTGATGGGTGAGATTTTCTTTTGCACACCCACCTCCACAAATGCTGCCAGGCTTTTCTTTCCCACGCCACATCCCCGGGAGCCAGAGGGGAATGGGGTGAGCCACTGCCGCCTCCCCCCTGAGCGCAGACAAACAGATCACCTCAAAATCACACAGTCCAGGAACATTCTTCCCAATCCTGGGCAAACATGTCAAAACCCCAAGTCTTTCTTTCCCCTTTGACTGGCATATGTCCCACTCCCCTCTCTTGCTCCGCAAAAGCGCCGACGACAGGCTGCTGTCCCAAGGAGAGGCAGAAACGGAGTCGCATCAAGTCATTTCCAGCCCAAAAAGAAAAGTAAAAGTTTATGCGTGAACTGTCCCCAGCAAAATTTAATACAGGAGAAATACAAATGAGGCATAGAGGAAGCAAAACCTGAATGATGGGGTTTTTTTTTATTTCCACTTTGTCTTCCAGAGTGAAGAGAAAGAGCTGATCAGGCAGCGAGATGCTGGCAGCATCAGCAGGCAGGAAGAAACAGAGTCTTGTCTTGGTACATTGCTCATGGCATTTCAAGACCAGATCTCAGTTTCATGCCAGAAATACACAATTCTTGGGTTTTATAGAAGCTGTGGTGGTCAGTTACAGGACAAACTTTTAAATGTAGTTGTGCCTTCTTACAAACTGATGGAGGCAGAGTGGCAGGATATTCAGATATTCTATCTTTGCAGAATATTTTCTGGGAGGCACCCGTGTATTTTCCACCCATCGCTTGCCACGGCCTCACGACATTGTTTTCCTCCTCACAGCATTTTCAGGGAGCTCATGGACAGATGGAGGTGGGACAAAAAAACGCCAGCTTTTACTCCTGGACAATGAAAGATTTTTCTCCTGAGTGCAATCACAGCACAGAAGGGAGAAGGAGAAAGGATATGAACTTACTGCTTCCATGGCTCTGTTGGAGTGACCGAGTTTCTCGGTTTGAAAAGCATCATGTGCTTCTGTCTGGATGCAGTTTCCAGAGCTGGTTTATGTTCTGGAAACATAAACCTGCATAAAGGGACCAGAAAGGTTTGCAATCACAGCTCCTCTTCCCTGCAAACTGGTCTGACGGTGGCCACAGCGCTGTGCAGAGACTGGGGGCAGCTCATCACACCTCCAGGGCTGCTCTGGCTCTGCTGCTGAGCAATTAGAGCCTGGCTGCAGAGGGCTTGAGGAGATAGGTACTAATGGAGTTTATTTCCATTTTCATAGCCTTCTGTCTCAGAATCATGTTTATTTAACTCCTTAAAGCAGGTTTTTCAAATGCTGTGCTGGGGTACAGTGAAAAGTGCTGTTAAAATGCCCCAGTTCTGTGTTTAGAGGAGAAACAGAACCGTGTTCAGTCCTCTTCTCACTTCTTCCTTTGTTACTACAGAAAGACCTTCTTTTCCCTGTTTTTGATAGCAATTAGACTTTTCTTTCAGTGTGCACCCAAAATACCCTGCAGTTGCGAGCACTAGTTTGGGATTGTGATTATAGAGGCTGCAAAAGGAAGGGACAGAGGGGAGAGAAGAGGGTTTGCCGAAACTGAATGGTGATGGAAGGGCTGTCAGGCTGCAATGTAACATTTTCCCATGACATTTACAGAGAAGAGGACAAACTGTCCAAGCAGGACTTGCCTTCATTGTGGGAACAATAGCACGATCTTTTAAGAGAAGGAATTAGCAGCCTCCAGGTGCCAATACCTGTTCGCCCACATCCCACCACACACTTTTGGCCAGTTTAGTCCCAGGGTCTCCTTTTGTAGTGAGGCTCAATGTC
>BJBW01000001.1:56304-109952 GCA_004320125.1 Scolopax mira
AGGGATGGGGCAGCCACAGCTTCTCTGGGCAACCTAGGCCAGGCTCTCACCACCCTCACAGCAAACAAGTTCTTCCCCACAGCTCAGCTCCATCTCCCCTCTTTCAGTGTCAAAACCTTACACAGACTCCTTTTGCTGCCAGACACACACTGTTGCTGTTTGGGCACCCAGGGAGGGGAAGACAGGAAGAGGCAGAGGAATGCTGATGCATGTCCTCAATTCCCTGAAAGGAGGGTGTAGCTAGGGGAGGTTGGTCTCTTCTCCCAAGGAACTGGTGATGGGACAAGAGAAATGGCCTCAAGTTGCACCAGGGGAGGGTTAAGATGAATATTGGGAAAAATTTATTCACCAAAAGGGTTGTCAAGCCTTGGAAGAAGCCGCTCAGGGAAGTGGTAGAGTTGCCATCCCTGGAGGTATTTAAAAGCCAGGGAGATATGGTGCTGAGGGACATGGGTCAGTGGTGGCTTTGGCAGTATTGAGTTGATGGTTGGACTCTATTTTAAAGGTCCCTTCCAACCCAGACCATTTTATGAAGCAGTTGGCATTTCAAGGGCAGAGGCTCAAACCTGATGCCATTACTTTATCTGTAATAAACATCAACCCACAAGCATAAAGGTGTTATTATTGCTGCTATTACAACAGAGGGAATGCAAGGCTGTTTGCTGCCCTCTCCCAGTGTAACTGTCCAAGGCAGAAAGCCAACTGGTGGGAATGGCCATGCCAGTGTGCTGCCACCTGATATCCATCAGTATCATGGTGCCAAACGTTCAGGCATGACCCACAAAATGAGGGGTTTCATACATGGTAGAGGAGCCCCAACCTTTCTTCTCTTTATCAGTCTGGTGGATGAAGCGTGGGATGATGATGGTGTCTCTGCCAGTCCCTCCCCTTTCAAACATGGTTGCTCATTCTCTGCTGGGCACCTCTTGCTCTTGAAAGCCATTCAGAGAGGCTTAGTTTTAGTGCAGCTCTACTTGACCATCCCAGTCCCATACCCATCCTGATTTTAATGCACATCCCTGGGGTGAGGAGAGCCAGGATCCTGGGTTGAGTCCAGCTACACATTAGAGCCATGGTAAAGTGTGAGCTCTGAACAATAGAATCCCACACGTGGACTGGAGTTTTTGCCAGGTCCAATAGATGACCAGCACAGAGGTTGGGGCGGGGAGAGACAAGTGCACGTAAGGTTAGTCATTAATTAACCCAGGGAATACGTAAAAGGAATGATTTGTTTCAGGCAAGCATCTCAACACCTGGGATTACAAGCTCTTTTTACCTAGAAAAAAACCCAACTGTGCTGACAGTTCTTACATTTCCAAACTCTTGTTTGATCTTGTACAAGATACAGGAAAGCAGAAGGGCCCAGCATTGTGGGCATCTGATCAATACACCTAAACCCCACTTTCATTTGATCTCACACCAGGCACTGGTTAGTTTTTGAAATGTAAATAGTGCTTTGGAACACTTAATCTTCCCTTAAAGCCTGATTGAGGGGAGAGATTCATCTGTTCAAAGAGCAAAGGGCAACTAAGCTGATCCCAGACCTGCTGGCAGCAAGGTCTGCACTGGGATGTTAACATGGTACTGTCTCCCCATCAGGTGACCCCTTCCAGGACCCTAACTGGTGTCACTGGCCAGCTAGAAAGGACAGAGCTCCTTCTAAGCCTATGCACAGTGGGCCCAAGACTCAGAGCATGTGCGGACCAAACGAAGCTGGTGAAGGACCTGACCCCACCTCAGGGACAACACTACACAGCCCCAGATCCCATCCCACCCAGGCTCAGGCATTTTTGACAACAGGAGGGACCAAAGGCAGTTTTCTGGAAACACGGGGCTTCCATCAGCAGCCAGAAATTACAGGAGGAAAACCAAGAGAGAACCAGAAATTAGTGGGGGAACAAATAACTCTTGCAGGACACCTGGGTGGGTAGGGACACCTAATGAACTGATGGGTCCCTGTCCTCAGTTGAGGCCTGGCCCTGAACTGTCACGTATCAAATTTATTTTTTTTTTTTTTCTGAAATAAGCAGCAGCACCTTTGGAAAGTGGTGAATTTGGAAATTCAAGAGAGCTCTTGGAAAGGGTTTTCAAGGCTGAGTCTGTCCTCTGCTCTGAGCTGTTGGTGTCCCCTTGGTTGCTGACAAGGGCTGTGCAGTCCATTTCTCTTTCCCTGATGGGATGGAGCCTTCCAGGAGCTGTGACTGGTGCTGGACTGGGGCAGGGGTGGTCACCAGCATCGTGGTGAGTTCATCCCATGCCAGGCAGCTGGAATTTATTTTGAAATTCATGTTGGAATTTTTTGCTGAGAAATTCGAAAATTTCATCTGTTCATGTCAGGTAAAGACAGAGAGAATGATAAATGGAGATCAGATAAAGGGGGGGAAAAAACGTCACCAAGGATTATAACAGTTTCTGGTGATATTTTAAAAATACTTGTTCTGTTGGATCAGCAGACTCGCTGCCCTTTTATGAGCATTCAGCTATGTTTGAACTCTCTTCTCAAAACTGTGAGCTTTTGTTTGTTTTCCTTACTGGAAGCTAAGGACATGTCAGGTCTCAATGAAATCATCACTCTTCACTTAAAGGACTGAAGTCCTTTATCCAAGTACAATCAAAGAGCAAGGCACGGACTGCCCTGACCTCTGGTTTCAGAGATCTCCAAGAAACATCAGCATTTTGGGCTGTCTGTATTGTTTATCGTATCAGGAAGGAACGGAGGCCTAGCAACAATATCTACGTATCAGCCCACCTGTCAGAGAAATACAGCAGTCACATTAATCATAATCATCCAAACCCTTATCTGAAGCACAATCTTGGACTGAGCAAATCTCCCCAGCACAATGCATGGCCTGGTGGCAGGAAACCAGAAGGTAATTAAAACTTTGTCGGGTGAGAAGCTTGGGCCATCTCTTGGGATTGGTGCTAACAACGTACAGCCCAGAGGAATTGCTCAGGAGAAGGAAACAAAGTCTCCTTGATGTAATCCTATTGAGGCTTTGGGAAGAAAGCTGCAATGTCCCCATAATCTCCATCACAACCAATTGCACAGTGTTGTCCATAGACTTACATCTTTTTGGTAGAGCCCACTGACGAACAACAGTGAGGTGGTCATTTAAAGTTTGTCAAATGACCAGGTAATATCTGCAGCCTCCTCTTTTACCACCACATATTTCAGTGGGGACAACAGCGTCACAGGATGCTCCATTTTGGGACACCACAACTGGAGATAGAGCAAAAGCATGGAATACGAGGACATACAGACATACATCTTTGTATGGGTTTGGAGGCACCAGGGTCCATGGCCCTAAGCTGGGCTGCAGGTGACCCCATGATGCTGTGACAAAGGATGGGCTGAGGTTTATCCGAGTGCCAGGTCTCCCCTCAGAGATGGGAGCGACTGACATCACAGCAACGGTTTCTAATGTGTTTACAGTCGATGTTGCAGAAGATGCTACAGCTCATTTCTGCTCAGGCACCTTGTGTGGATGATGAATGTTCTTTAATAGCTGCAATATTTGTGTTTAATGTAAAATCACTTGCTCCTAATGCTTTGCACTTGCAAGGTTATGAAGCTTAATTTACGCCTGACTGCAGAGTTGACAAAAACACATGAGTCCCCAGCCCAGGTAGCTCCATGACAAAGATGTACGTGGAGAAAATCTTTCCTTTCCTTTCCTTTCCACCAGCATATTTCCTCTAAACAGCCCCCAAAACAGCTGGGGTTATATTAGTATTAGACTCCCTACACCTTCCTATAAATATTTTCTCACATGTGCTTCAGCATCAGCTGAAGAAAACATTCCCAACCAGAAAAATCACCCTGTGCAGCAAAATCCTCTCTGATCCTGACTTTCCATCCTTACCACAACCACCTTTTGGGCTTTTCGCATAAAGATCTCAAAGGAGCTGTCAGAGGGAAAGGACCATGAAGGGAAGAAGGAGGCACCTGCGACCCCAGGCGAGTTTTGGGGAGACTAGAGAGGAATGAATCGTCAGGGCTCCAGGCTGATGGCCCCATGTCCCGTGCACTGGCCCAGCATGTGGAGCTCAGGAATGGCAAGGAGCATGCTGCGAGGCAGCTTGGCTCTTGGAACAAGAACAAATACGATTTCTTGGAGGGATGCTTGCTTAAAATCCAGGGACTGGCATCAAGAGCACAGCAATCCACTGTCATTTATTGTGTGCTGCTGGTGGTTGCCTAGGGGGAAAAATAGGCAGAGATTTGAAAGACAGTGCTAATTTAATTTGCCAGTATGAATAAAGATAAGACTGTAAAGCATGTTAATGAAGCTACAGTATCACATAATTCACATGCAAGGGAAACACTGCCTTTCTCAGATCATGATTGTCTTTTCCACATTCAAAACTGATTAAAACAGGATGAGGGCATTTCATTACACGCCCTCCCATGAAAGGCAATGTTCTTTCAGGGACACCGGGGCACATTTAGAAAAAGCTGTAGAAGGAAAGATAGATGCCTATTGCTATAGTTGCTTAAATGTATATCAGCATGCTTTACCTCTTCACACCTGTTTATCTTAGTTTTACGCCTCTCTGGGATTCTTTCTCTCTCCCTGTCTCCTTCATTTGTCAATTGACAAAAGAAAATAGCTCAAATTATGTTAAAAAAAAGGTATTACAAACCCCAGGGAGCGAATTATGCCCCTAGAAGAAGGTGAAAGATTTTCTTCTCACTTAGGCAAATTAGAATTTAGAAAAATCAAAATTTTCAGCAGCAGATGAAAGCCCTTGCTGGCTATAGGGAGCACCTGTGAGCGTTCCCAGGCATGAGTTTTCATCAGGTCCTGTCTTTGGAAAGAAGACATGATTACTTCTGTATCTACAAAGAGAAGATGACTCTGATCCTCACAGATATGAAGGCTTGTGCTTCTCACTGAGATGAGTAGAAAATCACTTCCCAACCCTACAAGACAATAGCAAGCCAATGCCCGTGACTCAGAAAGAAAAAAAGCATATTATTATTAAAATTAATTACCTATCATGCCCCCTTAATCTTGATTTAACTGCATGAGAAAGATGGATTTGCAATTTTAGCCAACAGAGTGGAGGAAAATATAAGAAGATTTTAGAAGAGGAGTAAAAGCACTTTCATGGATATGGAGGAAAGGTTCCTCAAGGCATGGAGGAGCATCATCCAGGAGTTCCCAACTCGGAACCCTGGGCACGTGCGCTGTGGGAGAAGCAGAGAACAGCAGGGCAAGCCATGTCCTCAGTTTTAAGACACTTTGCTGCTGCTGAGCAATATTGCCAGGAATGACTCAGCCCCAGAGGGATGGTACAACATAAGTCACATGCCCTGCACTTCCCTGGGCATGGGGACACCCGGTTTGTGCCTGGATGAGGATTCCCTTAATTGCCTAAATTGAAAGTGCTCTTCTAGATAGGAAATTACAGCACAAACAACACATATGTCTGCCCTTTCGCTTTAAAAATGCAAAAATAATAACCTGATTCCATCATTTGTCTGATTTGATCACAGCAAGCTCTAGGAAGAGCCCTGGGAAGAAGTCTCAGCCCCTCTGCTCAGTGGTACCACCCTCTGCTGCAACCAGGACACAAGGACCTGGTGTGTGGCACAGACTGAGAGAGGGTTTAGAGGAGAGGGAGGCAGAAAATTACTCATGCTTTAGTTTAGCCATCACTGCTATGGACCCCCGAAATCTTTTTATTTTTTTTAAAAAAAGGTTTTAAGGACTGAAGCACTAGGCTCAACCCATTGGTGGCCTCTGTGGGACAGAGTGTCCATGAAGTGCTCCAGAGGAGTGAGCAAGGAGGTTGGCCGTCCCCATACTCCTGAGACCAGAATCACAGGTTACATATATTCCCCTTGAAAAGATCTTCTCCTTAGGCCACTGCAGTGAGGTCAGCGTGGTTATGGCTATTTAATGCCCACTTGGAGTTGTCACCAACATCACAGTGGCTCCTGTCAGCTGCCTTCTTTCGGGCTGAAGGCAAAGTGTGGCCAACATGTAGGTGTGGGTACAGCCAGGGAGCTACAAGCCCAGCCACAGCTCACACCCTGATTAAGGACTCCAGAACCCATGGAGGGCAGAATTACAGGCTCTTGGCCACTAAAAGGCCTTGTGTTTCAGATCAGGCTCCCAAAATCCCTGGGCAAGGCTGGGAAAGAGGAAGGGTGATAAAGCAAAGCGATATTTATTGAGTGTGTCATACATTTATCCCAGCTTTTTTTAAAAGCAGCTTTTGGAAATCTCATTTCTAAGGATTTATTTTTTTCCTCTGCCTCAGTTCCCTTTGCCGCTCTCCCTCCTTTTTCTTTCCACACAGCAGTATCTCTTGTGCCTTCCTCCATCTAGTAAAGGGCTATGAATCCAGGAAATTCATGAACTCCCAGTAAGTTATAGCTCTTAAAAAAGTATTCATTTGCAATGTGAAAAATGGTTTGATGTATATCTAAACCTAGGTGACTTTATGGAGCCATTACAGTGCAGGTTTGAATTGTAACACTATATATCTGTCTGTAATTACTTGGTCTTAACTGGTGCTCAGACCTTCTGTTTTGTACAGAAAAGGTACAAGCAACAAAACTGCTCCTGCTTTGCTGTGAGTCTCCAGGGACAAACCTGTGCCAGGGAGTCAGGCCAAATGTAGAGAGGCACGTTGGGGTTAATTGACTGAAATCAAGGAAAATGGGTCTAGTTTCACAGCACAGAGAATTGCACAAAAGAAAGAATTGGACTTCAGAAAGCCATAAATTATTTGAAACAATAAATACGGCCTGCTCTCTGCGTTTCCTTTGGTTTCTAAACCTTTGTAAGTCTACTTGAATGAAGCATTTAGGCTTTTTTCTATATCCGTACAAGAAAGCTTTGTGTTTGCTGGGCTTTTTTCCCTTTTAATGAGAGAAGAAATTCTCCTGTAATCACATGCCTTCAGTAGCAAGGGCTTTATGATATGAGACTTGAAAAACAATATAAAAAAAAAATATTTAGCAGAATGACATGGTCAGCAGCTGGTTTAAAGACTTGGAGCTTGGAATTTCACATTCATCTCCTCCAAAGAGACACAGGATGGGCACAGACCATCACCAGAACCAGTTCACGTTTCACACTTGGTTCTCTCCAGGATAAAATTCCAGTTCCAAAGCAAAGAGGATCATTAGTTCCTTAAAAAAATTGGCCAAACCATTGTTTGCTTTCTTTGCCTCCCCTCTGCTCTTCCAAAGGAGTTTCTCCTTTTTTTAACGATGACTTTTACAATGACTAATACAAGATGTTGATGCATTGCTGCACCGCAAGGCAGCACATGGAAGAACTGGGAAACTGAGACAGTCACTGTGAACATAACAGTAATGCAAAATAGACTGCGTTTTCCATGTGTGCTCATGCCAGGAATTTGTGAAGAGCATTTCATACAGCCTCCTGGAAATGGGGAGGTAATTACAGATCCTTAGCACTTCTGATTCCAGGCCAAATATTTGATAAAATAAAAAATACATCTGTCACTATGTTGGCAGAGTTCTTCTTTCCTGGCAGAAAATTTATCTTCAACTTTAAGAATTTTTTTCTTTTCTATTTTTAAAGAAAAAAAATGGGCTCTTTCTCCATTGATTTTACATACCCAGAACTCTACAATTTGTTTCAAAAACTCATTTTGGGAGGCATTTTTCCAGGGTCTTTCTCTATTTACCTGCTATGAAGGGAATAAAAGGGAAAGTTTGCATGGTCCTGGCCAGATCCCCCAGCCCACGCAGCCCCTGCAGAGGGGATGCCTTTCATCTTGCCTTTCTTCAGGTCAGCAGATGCCTGAAGCCACAAGTGAGCTGGGAAAAAAGGGAAGTTCTCAAGAAATTGAGGTATTCAGTAGAGCAGCCAATTACAGACTCTGTTACAGCTAGTTCTTGGTGAGTATTTGCTCTCTACGTACCCCAAATCTTGAATCTCATGGAGTTTAAAGTAGCAATGTCCTGACCTCTTCCTCCTCAGCCTGTTTAGCACTATCCTTTCCATAATTTTTCTTGTAGATCTGTCTTGTCCAATCCTGAAGACAGGGAGAGTATTTGCTGCCAACGGTGCTTGTGAAACCCCACTGGGAGTACTGTGTCCAGCTTTGGAGTCCTCAACACAGGAAGGACATGGACCTGTTGGAACAGGTCCAGCGGGGGGGCACAAAGATGCTCAGAGGAATGGAGCCCCTCTCCTATGAAGACAGGCTGAGAGAGCTGGGGTTGTTCAGCCTGGAGAAGTCTCCAGGGAGACCTTAGAGCAGCCTCCCAATATCTGAAGGAGCTACAGGAGAGCTGGGGAGGGACTCTTTGTCAGGAAGTGCAGTGACAGGACAAGGGGTAACAGTTTTAAGTTGGAAGAAGGGAGATTTGGATTAGATACCAGAAAGAAATTCTTTCCTGTGAGGGTGGTGAGACACTAGAACAGGTTGCCCAGGGAAATTGTGGCTGCCCCATCTCTGTAGGGATTCAAGGTCAAACTGGATGGGGCTTTGAGCAACCTGGTCTGGTGGGAGGTGTCCCTGCCCAGGGCAGGGGGGATTGGAACTTGATGATCTTTAAGGTCCCTTCCAACCATTCTACGATTCTGTGATCCCCAATGCTCCTCACAGATGAGGACTTTACTCAGCTCTTGCCTCTCTGCTACTGGAGGAAACAGCAGTTTGGCCTCTGATTTGCTGTAACTCCAAGCAAATGTTTTCCCTGACTTTCTGCCAGTATAAAGAAAAGCTTTACGCTTAAGAAAACAGACCATGGCACCACTTACTTCAAAAGCCTGAGTTTTCTTTTCCTTCCATTTTGATCATTTAGTTTGTGACACAGTCTGTTTGTCCAAGTCAAAACTCCCTTCGAATCCCAGCCACAAAAACCACCACCAAACAAAAATGAGTGGTTGAGTGGAGTGTTCACAGGCTCTGGAAAGAAACTCTACCCTAGAAATGAGGTTAGTCATAAAATACATTTCCAACTGACATCTGTGGTGCAGTGTGATGCTCCCCAACTGAATAACTACAGTCAGCAGAAGCTTAGAACAAGATAGCTTCAGGAAAAGCAACTCAATTCATGCTGTAATACAAAGAGTCTGAAGCTTCTTATTTATAACTTGCAACATGTAAAAGGAGAAAATATTACTCTTTTTTCCAGCTGTTCTTTCAGATTGATGCCGGGACTTATCAGAGAAATCTATCTTCTCAGCCTTCATCAACCACCCAATCACAACCTGTCAGGACCACATTATCTCTGTTCATTTGCAGAACGATTCTGCAGAGTTATTAAGAAGGATTCTTGCCGTGTTAATGCTTCTGTGCTTTGAGGCAGTAATCTGGAGCCACTGGAAAGTACAACAGATAGACAAAGCCCTCAGTGCATGAACACAAACAAGAGCTGCAAAAGAGCCAACACTGATTCTTTAGCTTCTTCTTTTTGTTTTAAATGTGCAAATTCTGTTTCTCCAGGAAATAAATTATAAAGCATGTTTCACAGAAAAGGCCCATAAAAAATATCATTTAGCCATTTATCTTTCTATTGAGAAACCCAACTATTTTACTATGCTAAAATTAAATTTAGGATAATGAATCGAAGTTAATTCTGTATGGAATGAGAAATACTGGAGCACCACGAACTCCCGTCCCCATCAGTAATGTTTTAGTGTGTTTTACAGACATTTGGTCAGACAGTCTCTATTACAGCAAGACTGATCAGGAAGAAATTAGCTCTGAATTGAACATTGCTGGCCCCACGTCTGCCCTGATGGCAGATGGAATTCCTACAGGGTAGGCATCAATGTGCCAGAGTCTGGCTCTTCAGCTCTAGATTAAATCAACTAAACTAGGTGAATAAATCAACTTCTCTCCCCCTGCCTCAGTCAGGATACATACTGAATCCCTAAATTCATGCACTAATATTAGTAGTTGTTTCTTGGGACAGTTTTTGCCATGGCAGAGTAGCTCAGCAGCCCAGGCCAGCACCTGATCCAGAAGAGCAGAGCTGGAGGTTGGGTGCTGGAGGCAGGGTAACTGTGACCAGTTCTGCAGGATGACACTTGGGTCATCTCCACGTCTGTAGGACCAGTTACAGGCTGTCTGCCAATGGGACCATCGTATCCAAAGGTGTATGGCAAAAAGACCTGAACAGGTTGGGATCAGCACCCTGCTCCCATCAGGACGCTAACCCTCACCCCCAGCCTCTCTGAGTGAAATGAGAAGGATAATAATTTTTATTTCCGACTTTTGCTTTTGTTGTTTACTTGCTCTGATCTCAAATGAGAGGAGTGATCGTACTGTGATCTGCCATATCCCAGAACTGGCTGTGAGTTACACAGCTGAGCTCAAGCTGAAGCTACACTAAGCAAATTAAGATTTCCAGTCTTTGGGCACCCTAAGCAGCTCCCACTCTAGGACTGACTCCAGATCACTGCTGTCCCCAAGGTGGCTCTGATGCCCCTTCCCTCCTCAGCTTTGGATATCTCACTTCAACAGGGCTAAGAAGGGGGGGAGAGGGGGGGCTGGGCTGTCAAGACCCCATTACATTACACACCCAATCAATAAAAAATAGCAGTCAGATCTGTGCTACCTTTAGGCACCCCTATCAAAACCCATCCCAATGACACTGAAAAGCTTTTCAGATCAGCTTTTCAGTCTCTGAGATCCTGCAACATTTCCACTTTGACTCAGCTTCAGTGACAGCACCGAGCTTGCTTGGAAATGTTGATTTTTCTTGCAGAGATCACTGCATCTATCTCAGGATAAGCACTCAATTATGAGACAGGTATAGGAAAGCTGTTCCCATATCTCAGTCTTTCTGTAGATTTCACAGCATATAAAAGCCTCTTATTCCTTGTATTCATCACCAAGAACAGAAGCTTTGAATTCTTTGATTCCAGCAAACTACCATTTATTAGACACATTAAATGAAAGACAGTCAAAAGGAGAATGCAAGAGAAAACACCAGCACTGGAAAGCCTGCTTCTACCGTACTTTTCTCATCTCTAGCACAAACAGCCTTTCAGCACATCAAAGTTAAGCACTGAGATATAATAAGGCACAGTGCAGCCAGTGAGATACGGGTGGATGTAAACCCAGCTAAATGGGGAGATGTGTATTTAGAGATAAGTTACATCTCTGAATTCAAATCCTCACTTATTGCCTCTGATAAGTTACTCATGCATTTAAAGTCAGGACATGGTGTGTGCATTTGCCTCTCTTCCCCAAGAGATGCATACGCTTCATGATATCAAGTCAAAATTTCCAGTTCTATGAAATCCTGTTACCGGGGCAGTTGTGGTATGGTTTGTTGGCTCTGCAGCACTGATCTGCAGAGTTACAACATCCCACAGTGCTTGAGGTGATAAAGCAAAATTCATAGAATCATAGAATTTTCCAAGTTGAAAGGGACCTTTAAGATCATCTAGTCCAACCATCAACCTAATGCAGATAAAAAAATCATCCCTAAACCATGTCACCAAACATTATGTCAACCCATCTTTTGAATACCTCCAGGGATGGTGCCTCAACCACCTCCCTGGGCAGCCCATTCCAAGACTTAATAACCCTTTCAGCGTCAAAATTTTTCCTAATATCCAATCTGAACCTCCCCATTCATTTAATGTTGGCTGAAAAAACTCCCTACAGATGCTGGCTGACACAGTGGAGGTGTATCATAAACCTCCAGGAGCTTTGTGGAGTCAAAAGGCCTCATCTTGATACTGTTCATCACAGGGCTTGACCTGCTGTGAAGAGACCCTGAGGTGTAATATCTCATGCTGGGTGAGATGCACCATCTCGCCCTGGGGCAAACAATGGTTAGAAGATGGAGAAACAAGGAAGACTTTGGAGGTTGATGCACAGTGACACTAAAAGTGTTGGTTCTCTTGTGCTGGAAGAGTAGATGCATGGGAAAGACGTTACCTCTGCAGAGAACATCAAAGGATGTTCTCTTGGAAAAGGAAGCGCTGACCAATTTGCTGTAGTGAAACTACTGAGAGGCACAGTGTCCAGGAATTGTTCAGAGGACTAAGAGGTAATTTGAGGGTCACAGCACTCTGAGTGGGTTTTGTTGCTCTCAGAGGAGAAAAATCTGTGAAGTTCCTAAGAGCTATCCTTGGAAAAAAGTGATGATTTTGTGGTGGACTTTGATCAGTGGAACTCTGTGGCTTCAGGAACTTAATTCTCTCAATTCTGGAAGTTCATTTGCACACTTTGGGCTTTTAAATTTCAGATCACACCGACTTCTTTCCCTTTTACCCTATTTTACAGAGCAAGTATTGTAAACAGCCAAAATGTAAGAGTGGAATTCACCATCAGGGTCCCTTGCTGACAGCAGGGGTGGTGGAGTACTGCTTGTGGGGCTGCATGGATAAGGAAAGCTACTTTGCTCCAGAAAGGAATAAGGCTTTTGGAGATACCAATTGTTTGTTCTCAGAGCAAAGAAAGCCTTAACCTGAGCAGGACTGAATAGATTTAGCCCAGTGACTGTAGTTTGCCCAAGGACTTCTGCACTTTCTTACAAAAGCTGTGGCTCTAGTCCCATCAGATAGTGCAGTGGTGGTGATTCCCATGATCACAACTTTCTTGCAAGCCCACCATTCCTGGATGATTTTCAAGAGCCATCTGACAAACCCCTATCTCCAAAAAGACATTCTCTAATCCTCCCTGGCTTGGATGGGCTGTCTTTGATAAGCCACAGATGTGCAATGTTGTGATAAGAGGACCTAGCCTTTCTCAGATCCCTGACGTTAGGGGACAGGCATGGGCTCACCTACCTTGCTAAGGGGTGTTATCTGCTAATTCAGCACATGGTAACTCACACCTAAAGGTATCCCTCTGTAATTAGAGCCTGCTCTGATCCCTGAGGCTCCAGGACTAATAGGGTTGTGTTTACAGAATAAATTTCCATTTAATATTGTCCATTAGACTCAACAAGAAAGAGCGAGGCTGCAAAGAGGGACCAATAAATGCCACTGGAGTCCAGTCACAGACACTAACCACAAAGATAAAGGTAAAATGAGGCCAGGTTACTCTCCAGCAGTTATTTCTCATTACAGAAAAAGGGCTTCAAAAACCCCAAATGGCTGATGACCTAAAGTCCCTCTTCAAAGGAATCCAAGGGCTGGATTCACAAGGCCTCCACATCACAGTTGTCTCAATGACCAAAGCTGGCAACTGGCAGCATGTGTCACCATTCCTTTGCCATTGGTGTTCCTAAGACCCCTGGAAAAGGGTAGAAGAGGGGCTTCTAAGTCACTTTGGAAAATGTCTTTTTAAGGAAAATCAGGAACAAAGAAAAGCAGAAAATTAGAAGCTAAAGTGTTATTTATATTCATGCCATGTCCCTTCTGTGGAAAACAAGGACATGTTGGCATGGTACCCCACTGACCACCAAGCTACTTGGACCACTGGCAGTCTCAGACAGACCTGCAACAGCAACTGGGATGTGTTTGAGGGATTTTTGCCACTTCCATGCTACTCCAGGAACTGTTTTTTCCTGGTGTTGCTGCAGACACTTCCTCTGTCCTGTCTGCATGCAAATACATCACCCAGCACCTTGCTGGCACTCACCTCTGAGGCAGCTGCGACTGACCCACGCATTTCCATGCAGGAAATGAGAAAGGGATGCACTCTGCACCTCATATGGTCTTCACTCTCCCATCTAGGGACTAGATCCTTTCTCCATTTTCAAGACAAATGTCAGCCTAGACATGCCTGAATACTCCCTTATCTATTTTCACTGGTGTCTGTCAGGCTGGAAGACATTAGTCATGTCTTTAGATTAGCATGTCCAGAACCAGTAGAAGAAAACAACCAAAAAAACCCACCCCCTTCTCTCCCAATAAAGGTTTCTGACCTGGAGAGTTCTCCAGTAATAAGGCAAGAGCAAAAGCTTCCTGAGCAATTCGGGCTTTGAAGCTGGCTAATAAATCTTCTTGGCTGATCTCTGCTGTGAGCACTGAAAGCTCAGAGGTTCAGAGGCAGGATTCTTTGTGCATCCCCGTGAAAGTGCTTCTGCACGGTGCACGCTGCTGTTCGCTGCTCAGTGAGGGATGCTCCTTTGAAGGTGAAACCTCATTTAAATTAGAAGCAGCCCCTTCCACCACAGTTTCTTTGTTTTGTTTTGTTTGTCTCATTTGCAGAGAGGAGGAAACGAAGGGCAGCTGGGCCATGTGAGAGCACTGGGATTTTCCTATTCTTTCTCATGGAAGCCCCATCTATGCCAAGCAGCAATGTCTCACCTTCAAAGGGGCAAAGGCCACGGAGGTAACAACTGTCATTAAAAAGTGAAGCCTCCTTTGTCAAACACTACCCATCCATCTGGCTCTTGAAAGCACTAGGTTTCCTTGGAAACTACAGAAATGCCAACAGGCAGTGGGACTGATGTATCAGGCACATGTTTGACCATCCCACTGCTCTTGATGACCAGTTAGCCCTATCATTGCAACCTCGATGCTGGTCATGTTGGCTTGCAGGGGTGTCAGGGCACACCATGAGCTTTAGGATGCCTCTCTTCTTCCAAGGACTGTGGGACCAGCTCTCTAGAATTTGATTTGAGGTAAGACACAGAACTGTGCTGGTGAAGAGTGTGACCCCACCATAGCTCTGAGCTCAGCTCATGTGGCTGAGTTGAGCAATGCTGGGCTGAGACTGGAGCTGGGGTGAGCTGCTGGATATCAAGGATCAGGAGGATTCCTCAAATCTTCTCTGGAGTAGGAGGCTCCTGTGCTGAGAATCCAGCCAGACACAAGGAGTTTAGGGCTTCTGTTCTTCCACTGATCCACTGTCTGATCAGGGGCTGCAGTTTTAATCCTAGGGGCCAGACTTAAAAGGACTTAGGAGCTGCTTTAGTGACCTGCAGGGCTCTTGGGCCAGGCTGTGTTTCCAACACGTCAGCAATTTGGACAGTCAGACTCTGCAGCACCTCCCAGGAGCCCAGTGCTGTTTGGGTGATGGGTCCAAACACAGAAAGGAGGAGTTGGGACTGCAGCTGGGAAGTTGTCGTGCATGAGGAAACTCTTCTTGGCCTCTCTGCTCCTTCTCCAAGCCTTGGTAGGTCTGGCAGGTGCAACCCCATAAGCCACCAGGATGAAGGAGGCTGGGGTTTAGCTGGTGAATCTGGGAAAGGCACCCCATCTCTCTGGAACTCAATGAGCTTAAAACCACAGGGGAAGTGAGCCCAGGTGCACAGACATAGCAAGAGAGAGGAAACTGGGGCTTCAGCCTCCACGTCTGCCTCCACATAACTTCTTCATTTATGGAGTACACAGAAGGGAGAAAAGAGCACACCCTCTCAGAGCTCTTTGCAAGCAGATCCTCAAACTGCTCCTGTTCCCATCTGCTCCAATGTCAGTCTCTCGCAGCAGAGCAGCAGGTACTTCACCAGCTCCTCTCTGATCACTCTCAGACAGGGTAGGTTTCCATCACAAGCTATTTGACAATTTGTCTTTAATAAAAAGACCTGCACATGACATTCATATTTTACTGTGAGCCTGTTCTTTGGCAGCCTGAAATTGTAATTGCTCTTTCTAATGTAGAAATATAGATCTTTTTCATATTATTAAAAAGGGACTTGCCTTTCCTATAACCTGTGCTCTAATTTCATGTCAAGTTGATTTTGTCAGGATCTGGCATTACCCTTCTTTTTAACTCCAATCTTTTCACTCCCCCTTCCCATGTACCTGGTGTTTCCAAAACAAAACCATACAGAAAAACCCAAACCTCAAACAAACAAACACAACAAAAAAACCCAAACAAAACAAAAAAAAGTGATTCATTTTTCCCAGGCAAGTGTATCACCAAGCAGTTCACTCCTGTTCCCAAGACAGACTCTGCTCTTTAAATGTTAACTCTTGCTCCATGCCCAAGGGTTAGCGCTGCCCTCCTGCCCCTCCAGCAACCCAGTCCTTCCACCCACAGCAAAGTCATTTATGTGCTTAGTCCCTTGGTCCCTTCTTCCTGTCTATTCTGTATTTAATGGAGGTGGTGGCATTTGAGAGCCTAACACAGGTCAGGACTTCTGCCTCGCCTATGCTTGGTGAAGTTTAACACTAACCAAAAAGATGTGCATTGGTTTTGCCCTGATTCTGCTCCCACAGAAGCCAGTTGCCAAACTCGTTAGCTCCAGTATGGGCAAGATAAACGGCCTGATAGGAAATATCTTGGGGACTTCAGTGTGATCTGACCTCCTAGTCTAGAAGCTTTCTGCAAGACTTTTTTTTTTTTAAAAAAAAAAGTAGAGTGCATGAAAGGAAGGGCAGAAGAGGAAGAGGTTCAATGAGAAATACAAGTGCCCCTCTATATTATTTTATGACTAGAAGAGGCTCTTCTGTTCAGTCTTTTAACATTTCCAGAAGGTAATAGCGTGTCTGCTGAATGGCACAGCCCAGCACAGAGGATGATGTTCATAGGGGTTTGGGTGGGCATCCTGGTGGTCACCTGGCCACTGCCTGCCTTACGGTCAGGCCTGTATCAAGAAGAGTGTGGTGAGTAGGACCCGAGAGGTGATCATCCCCCTGTATTTGGTGAGACCCCACCTCAAGTACTGTGTCCATTTTTGGGCCCCCTACCACAAGAAAGACATTGAGGGGCTGCAGCAGGTCCAGAGAAGAGCAACAAAGCTGGTGAGGGGTCTGGAGCACAAGCCTTATGAGGAGAGGCTGAGGGAGCTGGGGGTGTTCAGTCTGGGGAAGAGGAGACTGAGGGAAGACCTTATTGCTCACTACAACTCCCTGAAAGGAGGCTGCAGCTGGGGGGGATGGTCTCTTCTCCCAGGTCACAGACAATAGGACAAGGGGTAATGGCTTCAAGTTGTGCCAGGGGAGGTTCAGGTTAGATTTTAGGAAATATTTCTTTCCTGAAAGAGTTGTCAGGCCTTGGAATGAGCTGCTCAGGGAAGTGGTTGAGGCACCATCCCTGGAGGCATTCAAGAGACGAGTTGACGTGGTGCTCAGGGATATGGATTAGTAGTGGATTGGTGGTGTTTTGGGTGTGGTGTGGGGTTTGTGTGTTTTGGGTGTTTTTTGTTCGTTTGTGGGTTGTGGTTTTGGTGGGGGTTTCTTTTTGTTTTGTTATGTTTTGGGGTTTTTTTCATTGTTTGGACTAGATGATCTTAAAAAGTCCCTTCCAACCTAGGGAAAGGTACCAGACCAGTGTCCGGGTCCCCTGTGCCAAAGGGAGCAGCATTTGCAAGAACTATTAACTGTATCTTGCCCAGGTACCAAGGGGAAAGGTTTCTATTCCCTGTGCTAGCACCAGCTAGGATGCTTCATATTCCTGGGATGTGTGATGGGATTGCAGACCTCTCAGCCCTCCGTTACTGTCCTGGCATTTCTGCCCAATGTTACCAAAGTGAAGAAATCCAGAAAGAGCAATAAAACAAATTCCATCAACCAGCGCAGGTTAACCTGCAGGTACCCTCATGAAGGAGTTTTTATAACAACAGATTTCTGACAGATTGCCAAGGAAGACATTCTTCCTCCATTGTGAAAAATTGATTTAATATTTTCCCCATGTTTGAACAGCTCTTTAAGGGTGTAGCAACCAAACCAGAGTTAGAGGTTTGAGTGATATTTAGTCTCTGTTTCCATCTCCACCGTCAAAAGGAGCCAAATCCTGATTGGCTGGTGCAGAAAAAGCAAAACACATTCAGGCTTTGATTTTCCAACAACCTTTTCTTTTTCCCTCTGAAAAAAAAAAAGGCAGAAAGAAAAGCTTCCCTTTTATTAAGATGCCACTCGCTGTTGAGAAAAGATATTAGAAGCAAAATAAGCGAGTGGTGCCCACTTCATGACCTTGTTGTCCATATGAAGATGAATGACCTAAACCTGCTCAAACCCTTATTATCCAACAGGTTCCCCTGAAGAAATGTGTTTGTTCATTTTCACCGTGTGGACGCAGAAAAGGTAGCTCGTGAGACAGGCCGGCAGAGACAAGAGTGAGATGAAAAAGCAAGAGCAGCTGGCTTCCAGTAAATGCTCTCAGACTCACATTTTCATTAGTCCTAAATTCAATCACAGTTTAAAGGAAGCAAAAGATAAAGAGTGAGGCAATGTTTAAAGGATTCTTCAGAGGGAGAGAGGTTTGCTTTACCATCAAAAACCTGTCTAAAAATTATTGTTATTATTCACATTACTGCTGTGCCCTGGGATCTCCGTGCAGATGAGATTCCCATCGTGGGGGGTGGCAGCCCCACAATGGGTGGAGGATACTCAGCATCTTCTGGTGTCTTCTACAGCTGGAAAAGGTGCCCCCCCCTCCCCCGCCCAGGGGCTCAACCTGCAGCAAGGGGCTCCCTGTTCTTTCCACCTTAAATAGATACAAATGACAGGGGTTAAGTCAGCACAGTAAAAGTGATAGTAAATATATGAGAATGATTATTATTGTCATCACCATCTTTGCAAGAGAAAGGTGCTGAGCAGATGGCATGGTTTAGGAGTCTCAGACATCCAGATTCCCATCACTGCTCTGCCCTGGTCTCTCTGTGGGTGCTGTGTCCAGTTTGGAGCTCTCCAGTTAAGGAAAGACAAGGAACTGCTGGAGAGAGTTCAGCAGAAGCTACAAAGGTGATCAAGGGAATGGAGCATCTCTCTGATGAGCAAAGGCTGAGAGTCCTGGAGCTGTTCAGCCTGGAGAAGAGAAGACTGACAGGGGATCTCACTGATGCTGAGCAACATCTAAAGGGCAGGTTGCAAGAGGATGGTGACAGGAAAAGTGGCAATGGGCACAAACTGGACAAGGGAAAGTCTGTCTGTCTGAACAAGAGGGAAACCTTCTTTCCTGTGAGAGTGATGGAGCCCTGGAGCAAACTGCCCAGACAGGTGGTGAAGTGTCCTTCTCTGGAGAGATTCAAACCCACCTGGACATGTTCCTGTGGGACCTGCTCTGGGTGGACCTGCTTTGACAGGAGGTTGGACTGGATGATCTCCAGAGGTCCCTTCTGACCCTTGCCAGTCCGTGACTCTGTGATTCTTTAATAGATGGGCTGTGGGAGATGGGTGAACCCTGGTTTCGTCAGTGTGAAGCTGAGACTGGAGTCCCAGGAAAGCAGGGGAGGTTGTGCTCCAGGCTGCAGGAGCGTGGGAAGGCAGGGAAATGGTGAATGTGCTCCCTCATGGCAGCTCTGGTGGATGCAGCACATCCATCCTTGAGCAGGCTCCGCAGGCAAGAACATAAAAGGCTGCAAGGTCCCTGCCAGGCAACGTTCAGAGGAAATCTATCCAGACACCTATCTAATTATATTGATGTAATTAGGCAGCACCCTCAGCTCTAGTGCAGAGTTCAGTTTTACTGCACTGGGAAGGTGCACTTGGAAGGTTTCGCTCCCAAAGAATAATCATTACCACATTATTTGTTTTGTGGGATTAGTGCCCCAGCTGGGATCAGTATCCGGTGGCACGGGGAGCTCTCTGTACATCCTTTGAGATGTGGTCCAAGCCCTGAACTTCAGATGGATAATCAGGGTTGGTTTCTCGGATTCCCCGAGAATGGCGGAGCCTGGCATGGGGCTGTTAAAATTAATTGCCCCAAACACAATAAACTCATGACAGAGCCAAAATCTGAACCCTCGGCAGCTGGATTTTGAGTCAGGCTCCACCACTGACTCTTTAAAATAAACTTTCCAAACAGGGTATCAGGCTGATTTGCAGCATCCACACTCCACCCCCGGCACCTTTACGGGCCAGAGCCGAAAATCCTGCAAGGGTTTGTGCTGAGCGGTGCTTGTGGCAACTCCCTGCCTCTGTCTGCAGCAGCATCTGAGCTCCTCTCAGCCAAGGTGAAATTAAAATAGACAGAACCAATTACTGCAGGGAAAGTGGAAAAGTTAATAGGGGCCTTGAGCGTGCTTGTGAGACATTCATAGGTTTGTTTTTCATTGGTTTTTTTTCTTTCCTTTAACCTTCAGGTTTCAGAAAATAGCTTCAAAGGCAGAAAGATCTTTTTTAAAGACTTTCACAAATGTGCATGGAAGAGCCTAGGAATGCTCTAATGATCAAATAGGGATTTTGCTCCCCATAGTTTATCCCCTGCAATCATGAGAAACCTGTAGTAGAGGAAAAGGAGAATCTGGATGACTTTTAAATAAAACAGTTTGTTAGAAAAGCAAAGCTGCCTTGGAGAAAGGAGGAAATATAGGAATCCATACAGAAATGCCTAAGACACAAGGAAAACTTCTTGGCATCACTGGGCACTGGATAAGGCCCACGTGTGGCAGAACCATGCTATGTCCCGGTGCACATACACACAGCTCAGATCCCTGCCTTTTCTATGCAGGAAGCAAATGGGTAAACAAATTGTGACCTAAAGCCTTTTTGTGATCAGTCAAAATAGGAATCACCTTTACTGATGCACTACTGCAAGAGGACTTCAATGTCCAGATGTCAGTTTTGCCAGTAGAGACAAGTTCCTTCAGGAACACCACATGGACATACCCACACTCATAGAACCATAGAATCACAGATTGATTGTGATCTGTGATCACAGATGATCATAGAATAATAGATTGACAAATCATAGAATGGTTTGGGTTAGAAGGGACCTTAAAGACCATCCAGTGCCACCCCCTGCCCTGGGCAGGGACACCTCCCAACACACCAGGTTGCTCCAAGTCCCCTCCAACCTGCCCTTGAACCCCTTCTCTGCTTCTTTGGGCAACCTGGGCCAGGCTCTCACCACCCTCACACTGAAGAAGTTCTTCCCCACATCTCGTCTCCATCTCCCCTCTTCCAGTGTCAAACCCTTCCCCCTCCTCCTCTGGCTCCCCTCCCTGATCCAGAGTCCCTCCCCATCTCTCCTGGAGCCCCTTGAGGGACTGGAAGGGGCTCTAAGGTCTCCCTGGAGCCTTCTCTTTTCCAGGCTGAACCACTCCAACTCTCTCAGCCCCCCATCCCAGCAGAGGGGCTCCAGCCCTCTCAGCATCTCCCTAGCCTCCTCTGGATCTGCTCCAACAGGCCTTCAGGCTCAGCTGGCCATGAATATCCTCCTGCTCCAGCAGCAGTTGCCCAAAGGGTTGTTGCCCCCTTCACCCCTCCAAGTCAGACCTCAGAGCCTAGCACACCCAGCTTGAGAGCTTTTGCAAAACCACACACACATAAAGGAAAAACCTGGGCTTTTTAATTTGCTCCTCACACGAGTCAGGAAGATGGATGGTTAGCTGTCCAGATGATGGTTTCTAGATATCCCTGTCGTGTCGCTTAATCATACACTATACCAAGCAAACTGTCCACAGTCCTAATACAACAGTGGTAATGTCTGACTGATTCTCCCCGTTCATAAACCACATTGTTATCTCTTCCCATCTGCAAACATAAAAAACCATAGTGTTATTACACGACTGATGCTGCCATAAAATGCTCCCCATCTGCTCCCTGCCTTCTTCACCCCTGTTCTCATTTCTCATTCATCAACCGGACCGAGACCTTCTCCCTCTCCTGCCGTCCCCTCTGCCCCCTCTCTGTGGGGCTGATACAACGGTCAGTCATCTGCCCTTTTCCTTTTTATTTTCACTAGCAGAGGTTTATCCCTCTGGCATGTTGGCTCCTGGCTCTGGCAGGAGGTGGGTGCTGTCTCTCCCCAGTGTGTTTCCTCTTAGACTCTCTCCACCCAGTATAAATCAGGGATGCTAAAGCATATTTTATTTGGAGCATCTGCTGGAATGGCAATTAATCACTGTCGGGCTATCTGAAAATAACCATTAGTTTTTGTTTTATTCTTTACTACATAAGCAGAAGAGATACATCTCCATCCCAGTTATTAATCCTCCTGCTCACTGGAGGAAGGCCAGACTGAACCTGGGAGCGGATATCTGCCAGGTGATTCCAGCAAATAAAAGATGGAGTTTAGGTGGAAAAGTGGAGCTTCCCTGGAAATAGTGATTGACTGAGAAACGAGGAAGGGGGCTTTGTTGTGAACGTAGAAGGGATTGTGTCTGAGGGGAGGGAGGAAGCCTTGTGTCTCTGCAAACAGATGTTAAACAGGACACATAAAAGGAACTGCTACAAAGCTTTGAGAAAATTATTTTTCCTTTGTTTGTTAGCTTTGAGCTCTTTAGGCAGTTAATTAAAGGACATTCTTGGAATATATCTGTTTCAAATTTAGGCACACAGCCTAAACAAGTGACCTTAAACTTGGCATCCTAAGGCTCTCTCTTTCCCTCTATGATTTTGGAGTTGTGCACTGTTTTTTAAGGTCAGAATATTGCTTTCCTAATTTCTAGGATCACAAATTCTCCTTCATGAAATCAAAAAAGGAAAAACCCATCTGTTTTTTAAGCCCTAGGCTTCATTGCCGGTAGACGGTGTCTTACAAGTGAGATTTCCAAAAGATTTTGTTAAGCCCAGTTCCCAAGTCACTTAGGCGCTTTTGAAAACTCCTGTGACAGATAAAATTTAGGCAGCAGCACGGCGGGGTATCATCATCTCAGTTGCTCTCTGTCTAGTTCAGCTCCATAAGGCTAAAAAGCCAAACTATCTTTAAAATCAGCCGATGTGATGTAAAGATAAAGACAGAGAATATCTGCTGGGAATTGACACAGCATGGTCTTCCTCGCAGAGCTATAGCCACGTTTTGGATGTACACAGCAGGAGGGTGGTAGCGACTCGACATTTACATGCAGTGCATACGCAGCTTCAAGATCTCTGCCAGTGCATTTCAAGCTCTTTGTGCATAAATATGTCTATATAAATACACATAAATATATATAAATATGTAATATTTTTTTATATATAATATATATAAATATGTGTGTCTGCATGCACATGCACATTAGGAGTTCTGTGTGACTAAGTCCATAACACACACAAAAAAATCTGCATGAACTGATAATTACAAAAATATTAATTACTGTTACAAGCATAGATCATAGAATCATAGAATCATATGGGGTCGGAAGGGACCTCTGGAGATCATCTAGTCGAACCCCCCCCCACCAGAGCGGTCCACCCAGAGCAGGTTGCACAGGAACGTCTCCATGTGGGTTTGAATGTCTCCAGAGAAGGAGACTCCACCACCTCTCTGGGCAGCCTCTTCCAGGGCTCTGCCACCCTCACAGGAAAGAAATTCCTCATCATGTTGAGGTGGAACTTCTTATATTCAAGTTTGTGCCCATTTCCTCTTGTCCTGTCACTAGGCACCACTGAAAAAAGACCAGCCCCGTCCTCCTGACACTCTTCCCTTAAGTATTTATATGCATTAATTAGATCTCCCCTCAGTCTTCTCAAGACTAAAAAGACCCAAGTCCTTGTAGGAGAGATGCTCCAGGCCCTTCATCATCTTTGTGGCCCTGAAAACTGCGTGCATGTACCTAAAGTTTTCATGCCTACCAAAACTGGCTCACAATTATACCACAAAAACTATACTCCCAAAAAACTACCACAATTATACCAAGTGTCTCCATACAAACAGTTTATACTTCTGTGAATACATTTGAGCGTATCCCTTTATTATTTTTGCTTATCTTAATGATGCAAAACATGGGCCGTGCCCCACATGGTGCTGGGGTGTCACTTCCCAGCGGTGTCACTGCCACTGCCAGGAATGGAGTTGCTCCTCTGACTCCCATGGTCTAAAATAATCAACCCTCAACCACTGCTGATGATCTGTGGTAGAAAATCCCAAGATGCACACAGTGAAAGTAAAGCTCACATGCCAGTTGGGGAACTCTCCTACTGTCATGACCCATTCATTTACTCCCCATCAGCTCAGCTCTTCCTTTGTGTACCTCACCTGACCACCCTTAAGAAAGGCTCCATGGACGTGATTGTCTCTCCTACTCCACAACATCTTCCCCATGTCCCATACCTGTGCAGGAGAGATGGCAGAGGCCTTTGTAGGACCCAGTGGTGGATGTGGAGGGGAGTTCTGCAGAGCTTTAGGCATTTGCTATCATCCAAATTAGAAAAAAACAAACATGCTAATTGCTCAGGTTTTTCCAGCAAGTGTTCCTCAAAAATCTTCAAAATAGGTCCTTAATGAATCACTTAATCTCATTGATCTCTTTAACTGGAATGACTTATTTACTTAAAATTTTAGAGTTTGCCACTATCCCTCAGGTCATTTTGTTTTTAGAGATGCAGACATCTAGGAAGCTAATTATGTAAAACTAGCAATTAATTTCTCATGGGCATGACAAATATTTGACTTAAAAGAAGTATCTCTCTTTGGGTGAGCTCCAGCCAATTGGTGTATCGTTAACTGCAGTGACACATGCCAGTGAATGAAAGGATATCAAGGTCTTCACTTTATTCTTAAGATATTTGTGGTTCCTATCTGCTAAATCCCTCATTGCTTCTGTCTGCACCCATGAAAGCAGAGTTTAGAGATGTCACGTTGTCCACATTTTTAGGCATTTAAGTATGACAAGTGTGAAAGAAGATGCAGACATTCTCTCCTCAGGGGCTGAGGTCCTGCACTTCTCCCCAGATTGAGGGCACGTAACCTTATATATTTAGCTGCAGGATCTAAATGAGGTGTCCAGTCCCCATAGGCTTTCTCACCATGAGCACGTGGAGAGAAGAGCACCTGCAGAAGATGTTAGCCCACCCACAAGGTGCAGGGCTCAGTGAGCCATTGGTCCAGCTCCAGGGAGTATAGAAAGAATTAAGGTTTACGCTTCTCTAGGCATGACAGAGCTCTTGGAGATGGGTACCTGAATATCCTCAATGACCAAGCTGCTGAGAAGGGATGGAAAGATACTAAAATTTCCCATGGGACAGCAATTGCCAGTTTTGCACAGCCCTTGAGATGGTAGTTCCTGGGTTGCACTGATGCAGACCCTCAGATCCTACAAACTCCCACTGAAACCAGTGACACAGTGTCCAAGACAACCAAAGTCTGTAGGAGACTTACTGATGCCAGCTGCATGGACCACACCATTGGTCCATGGAAAGGTGGGCTCCAAGAAAATGGCTGAAGTTCCAGAAGCTCTCTGGTATGTACATAAGAGGATCAGGTTTTCTGCACCAGATTAAAGCCATGCTTGGAAACATTATCTTTCAAAAATCTGAAAAGCTTGAGGGAGAGATGTTTTGTTCATTTTTCTAGGTGTGTGTGGAAGTGATTTATAATATAAAAGTGACAGCCTTTCAACCCACAAAGCCTGTTTCTGCTGCCAGATATTGCATGGTTCATGGTCCCACATGTGTTTCCTGCTCATTTATTTATCTTCTACCTTCATTAAAGATAGTGACTGAGCCATTTTTCCTGTTTGTAGAAAACTTGATGTTTTTTACATCACAGGATGTTCAAACAGGAATCAAAGCATGACTGCTGGACTAGTCTGTTCACCCCTTTGGATGGGAAGGTACTGGCTGGAATTCCCTGCCCTTTCCCTGCAGAAGGCATGGTGGCTATGGGTCAAAGCCCTTGTGTTACCCTGTTAATGTGTTACTGACTACCAAGACAGACATGGTAATGAGCTGTTTGAATGTTCTTTGTCCATCCTTTTGCAAAGAAAATGCATTACCTCCATGAAATGTAGTCAAGGCAGCAGTTCTTAGGGTGGCTTAGAGCTCCCGAGCTGCTCAGCTGATGAAAGGCAAAGCCTTGACCTGCAATGGCTTGACAGCTTTCAGTGATGTGTCAGCTCGAGTCTATCTAAAGTTCATTTGTTCTCTGTATGAAGCTGCATTTCACCTTTTGTGAATACAAAATGTCCTGGAAAAAGCTGTATCTTTCCTTCCATTGGCTTACCCGAGCCATGTGGTTCACACGGGCCCTTTTACCCTCCGTGAAGTCAAGGTTACAGAACTGAAGTGCGAAATGATATTACAGAGAAAGGCAGCATCAAGTAGGAAGAACAGGATTTGTTCAGACTGGAATCTTATTGAAAACACAATTCAAAACTCACTAGAGATTCAGAGATGAAAATAATCCTTTACTTTTATTTTGCCTTTATTTTCAGGCTGTCTCTTTTATTCTCAACACTGGAAGGGCAGAAACACCAGTAAAAATGCCATTCCTATTGTATTTAATTGTTCCAGTTGAACTTTTGAACAAGAGCCTGAGATGGAGAAGGCCTGAGGCAGCTAAAATGTCAGACTGAGAGGCTTTGAATGTGGGAAGAAAAAAGCAGGCTCCAGTATATGTTGGTTAAATCAAACACCTGTATCGCCCTCCCCGCTCGGCAGAGGGGCTGCCGGTGCCACTTCATTCTTTAAAGGGGAATTTTTATGTAGGTTCAGTCCAACCCACAATGTTCATGAACATGTCTCTTGCCAGAGAAGCACCTTCCTTCCTCCTGCATCTTCTTAGCTATTTGCACAAAATAACACTAATTATCTAAACTGCTGGCTTCCTTAAAATACCTGTTGGAACAGAAGATACAATTACCATAATTCCATTGCAAATTTCACTTCCCATAATCACTTTTCATTACAACAGGCATCTAAGGTACCTTTAGCTTCACCTGGGAGATGGTGAAAGAAAAGATTTAAGTTATTTAACTCTTTTCAGCCCAGTTTAGAAAGACTTAAGTGTGTGGTTTTTTGTAAGCAATCTCTAAGAGCTTCACTCCTTGCAGAACTTGTGACTTAGAACTACAGGGAAGGTATTAATCGGTCCTTAAATTTAAGTATCTTTGGTTTTGCTATCTGAACCTTCACAGTGACCAGGTGAGAAACATGCAGTTCCAGAAGGCAGCTAGTTCATCCAACTTTGCAAAATCACAGAATCACAGAATCTCAGACTGGCAGGGGTTGGAAGGGACCTCTGGAGATCATCTCCTCCAAACCCCTGCCAGAGCAGGGTCAGCCAGAGCACATTGCACAGGAACACGTCCAGGGGGGAGTATGAATGTCCAAATAGGCTTGAACATCTCCAGAGAAGGAGACTCCACAATACCTGCATGATCTGCATGGCACAACAGAACGCAGTCCCTATGACCTGGTGGAAGCAAACCTCTCCAAAATCTCTCCGGGATGCCAGAAGACCAAAAAGCACTCATCATCAATTCTTCCACCTGCCTGGATGAGGGTGGTGCACCAGGTGTTGTAATTGCCATAACTCACATCTCTGCAATTACAGCCAGCTACGATACCTCCCAGATCTGAGTGAGAGATGGATGCTTGAATCAGTAACCGAGGCCTTTGAAAGATGAGGACTGGAATTTTAACAAGCTCAGGAATATTCATTTTCGCTTCCCTCTGACACACATTCTTTTCATTTTTTGTTACAAAAGGAAATGTTTAACTCTTGTGCTATGCCTCCCTTCCTGAAACCCCTCCTGCCCGGCCACAATTCCCAAGGGATTGCAGGGTTTGCAGCGGTAGGAGGTGAGCACAAGCAGAAGAGATGGAGCTGCTGAACTTCCACCTTCTGCCAGTCACCATCTCCAAAGAGCAACAATCTTTTCTTATCAGAAGGCAAAATCTTGCCCATATTCTCCTGACATCCCCTGAGCAGACTTTGTCCTGCTCCAGGGACCTGAACTGCCACTTCTACCACCTCATACACACGAGATCACACAGGACTAACATTAGCTCGGCCACCAACAGCCCTCCTTCAATGCTGGTGGCTCAAGCCAAGGATTTTATGACAGAAAGTTTGAAATTTTAATTCCACTAGTGACCATAAAATTGACAGAAGCTCATAGAGTTGATTAAATCATAGAGATAAATCCCTTTTTCCTTTATGGACCGAGAAGTATATTTTATATGATCTCCATTGGTTCTAACAGGGTACGCAATAGTGGTAAACACAGCTAAAATAATGAGAAAATTGTATATTTTCTGTCCTGGCAGAGTTTTCTCAGAAACACCACTCTGTTTAATACCTTTAGGCAGGCCTCCAAATCACGAGGGTAATGTGCTTTAAAAACAATGAAATTTCATAAATACAAATAGATAGTGAGGTACAGTTTTGTCTTTCCAGTGGGTTCCTTCCCCTTCACGTGGTGCTGGGTCTCACTCTTCAGTCCCACAAGTCCCAAACATTATCTTTTCTTTACAATAAGAAGCTGTGATCTCTTACTACCCCTGACTCTGGGAGCAGAAGCTTCCAAAAGAATACTGAATATTGGCAGCCTCTTAATCAAACAGTCAGAAATACATTTTTCTCTATTTTTCAGAGGTTGAGAATTGTACTGTATGTAAATGAACAGCTTTCAGGATCCCTCTCCTTTCCCTCCTTCCTTCTTTCAGGAGTTTATTTTTAAAAGTACCATCCAGGGCATTGGAATAGCAATAAAGAATAGGTTAAAGCCTCCGATGTTTCATTCCAGGAAAAGCTGAAAAGATTAATGCACTTGTCTGCAACTTGAGCCTTTGCTATTCCCAGCTCTCCAGAAAGCAAACAGCATGTACAGCAATTTCTTTATTACTTAAATCACATTGCACGATTATTGCACTGCTTGGGCAGGGAGGTAGCAAGATTGCACTGGCCGCCAGGGTGAAAGGTGACCAAAAGGAGGTCAGCTGGGCAGCTGATGGGAAAATGTCATTGGCTTTATAGAACAATGTTGTGGGTGTAGTAACTCGGAAATCCTGGCACACAGGGAAGGTAGAGACTACCCCCTGCCCTGCATTTTGACATCTTTTGTCATTGCTTTACATGGGAGAAAGTCTCCTTCTGGAAGCTACAGTGGGCACCATCCTTGGGACTGGAGATCATGAAACCATAAGTTGGATCTAGAAAACCAAACTTTGCTCTCACACCTCAAACACACAGCAGAGGGTGGCCACAGTGGGCTGCACGTCTCCAAGTGTTCCTAAATTTCATCCTTAGATCACACAGATGAGCAGTGGCACTCATCAAGTCAATGTATGACATCACCCAGCAAGGAGCAGTGCGCTCCAACGGTGGTTTCTTACAAAGCCTTTAGTACACAAGGTAGTACCTTACAAAACCAAACCGAGTTCCTGTACAAAGCTCTAGTCCCTTTTTTCACAGAATCACAGAATGGTGGGGGTTGGAAGGGACCTCTGCAGATCATCTTCTCCAACCCCCTGCCAGAGCAGGGTCACCCAGAGCAGGCTGGACAAGAACATGTCCAGATGGGCTTGAATGTCTCCAGAGAAGGAGACTCCACACCCTCCCTGGGCAGCCTGTTCCAGGGCTCCATCACCCTCAAAGTAAAGAAGTTTCACCTCATGTTGAGATGAAGCACATTTTTATGCAACCCTTTCTCATAACCCCATTATTGTTCAGATCAAAGCTTTGAGGGAGGTCCAGAAAAAGCTGAGGTCAGGCCCATGCGAAAGCAAGTATCTCCTTAACTGCAATTTTACATTATGGGTATCAGACCAGCTCTTCAGCTACTGACACAGACATGGAAGATCTCATTTGGCTAAAATGCTACAGCTCTTATAATGATATTGTACACCATAAAAATGGGCATAAAGTGTAGTGCGCTGCATTGTTATTATTTTCACATATAATTAGATGGCATACGAGGACAGCATTAATGGCCTTGGCTAGCTGCTAATATTGAATTTCACATGTTTCAAAAGATTTGGCTTTTACATTATTCTTTCATTTGACTTTTCTTGCTTTCATATATTTTTCTTCCTAAACATCTTCTCAAAGGTTAGATTATTGCTGCTATTAATGCTTCTGGGTGTTCCTAACTTTAGCTGTATCTAATTTTTGAGATTATTTATATGTTGAGTATCTTTGTTAATAGTAACAAGGCTCTTTAGGATGGCAAGTATGAGCCAAAGAAATCACTTCATACAGAATTCCTGACACAATATTTTGACAATTTCTTTTTAAGTAAGACACTATGATTGTCAGTTTGGTTGTTGCTCCCTAGTGGAAGAAAAAAATAATAATCAGAAAATGGAAGAGAATCAAATTCCTGGCTAAGTGATTTTTACAGTAAAACATTCAGGTCTTGGCCTTGTCTCTCATTGCACGTGTACAACATTGCATAATGTTTGAAATGCAGAAGGAGAGAGCAAACATCCAGCAAACGTGTGAGAACCCAAGCGTACTTTGAATAAGCCTCTAGAAAAATATAGGTAATTCATCACTCTAGGGGCTGGTAATAGTGTTTTGCCATTTCTGCTCTTTTTCTGCCTAATGCAATGCCCAGATCAAAACACAATATTGCTGATGGAAACATTTTGGGGATTTCTTTTTATTTTTAAGCCAAAAAAAAAAAATAATCATGGGAATTGAAAGGGAAAATGTAAGAGAGTGCCTACGCAAAAGCTTTCTTGGGTGTCATGGGGGTAGGGCAAGAAGAGCACTAGTTGAAAATGAGGTGGCGCTGGTGGGTAATTGTTGAGGAAATATTTATTTCTATGGTAGAAGGAGAAGTTTTTCCAGTGGAAATGTTACAGGAAATACTTTTGTTTTGATAAATATGCTCTTCTTCCAATAAGCACTTTTAACCCCCCAAAAAGTGGTTCTTGTATCAACAGGTCTTTTGGAGAAAGGGAACCAGCAAGGCTGGAGCTGGAGCCAGGAGTCTTAGATGGATGACATGGGAGAAAAGTGGGGGAGAGAAGTCCAAGTCTTGACTGTTTAATTTAGGGTCCTGAGCTAAACCCTGGACAATAACTATCCCTGCTTCAGTTCTTCCATACTGAGTTTAGACTGTCGCCCTTCTGTTCAAACATATCCTGAAAATGCATTTTGAAGCTAAATATATAGTCAGATGGAATATGTGTTTTCTGGACAACTCTGAATGATATGCCACAAACGCAAAAGAGGGCTAGGATTAACTGGGGCAGGTAATTGGAGCATTTTGAAGAAATATGGGATTAAATTAAGAAGCAGAAAATTCAGGCTGAATATCAGTAAAATCTTGTTGGCAATAAGCTTATTGTTGCTGTGATTTATGTCGCCATTACTGCCTAGAAGCTTACATCAGGGCCTTTCTACAAATCTATAAATTAAAGACTGGGGCCTCGCGTTAAAGATACAGATGGATGATCAGATACTGAGGTTGCTGCTGGATTGGGTTCTGGGCAAATGCATCCTTAAAGTCAGAGCTTAGACCAAGCGATTTGCAATGCAAATATGTCAGGTTGAAACTCTGCAGCTGGAGGAAGAACCAAAGTAAAACAGAAATTATTATAAATCAAGTTTCTACTGATCAGTCTGCGATGGAACCAATGACCCTCAGGGTGTCCAGCTCTCTTGAAGGGGAGCCCATTTGGATTTAGTAACAAGGGGTAACACAGACCAGGTGATGCCAATCTGTACTGCTCTGAGCACGTGCCAGGGATAATCAAACAGGAATTTTTCTTGAGGTCTTGTCAAAGCACTTTCCCACTCCAGACCATGCCCACCCAAAGCCTTTGCTTTCTGATGGTCCTTCCAGCTACTTCTGTGGAGCTGAAGACTCTTTTGGTGGCACACTTCATCTTTATTCAATACCTGCTTGAAGAGTTTGCCTTCTTCCCTTCACAGATCTGCATTTGGGCTGTTGGTGTCCTGTATATGTGCACGTCTCCTTCGGGATTTGGTGTTTGGGTCTCATGGGTTGATCACTGGATTGGTTAATGGCTATTGAACTCAACCCAAGAGTAAGACACCTCTGTCTGCCAACCTGTGACATCTCCCAGAGATTAACTATAGGCCTGAACAGCTTCATAGGGAGAGCGTGGGTTTTGTAAAACCTAAGATCCTCATCCTTGCTCACATGGGGGCTGCAGTGACAAGATGAGTCCTCATCAAGAGTGACAGAGCTAGCTCAGGGTGGTAGTGGGTCACATTAGCCCACACTGGCAGGACAGCTGTGACATCTCAGTGCAACAACTATCTTTTTACATTTCTTCCAGTCCCAGAGCAGGGTGTGACAGCAGTGCCCTGGAGCAATAGATGGATGCTCATCATGGGCTCCACATGGCACATGTTGATCTGTCCACCTTAAGCACGTCTGCACCACTGCCAGGCCTCAGCTGATAAAAGTGCAATATTCACTTTGTCACCCCACTACCAAGTTTTGGACCAGTTTACCCATTCATTTCACTCATAAATATGTGGAGATGTTGGAGCTGGCTGATGAACTGTCTGGGATTTAAACTCTGCCATTGCATCACATTTGATTTGATATAAAGCAAGGTCACTCCTCATCCTTTAGGTTATTCAGGATTAGAAAATTGAAGCCATTTGAACTGAGATGATATTTCTTAATATAATAATGGCTGGGAAATTGAACTGTAAGAATGGCTTCTTGCTATTAGTTCATAGGAGGTGCTTTTTAAAAATTAGAGTAGAAGGAGGATGACTGTAGTTTAATCCCAAGATAAATCATGTTTCCAAAATGGCCAACAAAGCTCAGGAGTTGATATGATTAAGAGACATAAAGCTGTGGCAGGGCAAGTTAAAGCTCCCACTAATGATTTTCGCTGGGTTACAGAGGGATACAGGGGACTTTCTATACTCTGTCAGTTCTTTGTGGCATTATATGTTGCGGGTGGTTCACAGATAGCATTGTTTCTTGATATTTCACAATAAAGGCAAATAATGATAAATATGACCAGTTCAACTGATCTCCACATTTCTTTGGAGTTGAGGGGTTTTTTTTTAAAACTTTCTCCAAATTCTTGAAGTATGGAAGATGCCAGCAGGAGGAAACATACTGGACTGGTTAAAATAATTTTACTTAAAATCCCTCTCTCTCCTACTCTGTGTATATTTAAGCATGGAACAGCTTTATAACCAAACTGAGAATTTTAGCAGAAAGCTGTTGTTTGGGTTAAAATATCTCCAATTTTGATCACTGAACATTTTGATTCTTTGCATATCCTTCTCCTCTTCTTCCTCCCTCTTGCTTGTCTTTAGTCCAGTGGGAAAAGAAAGCATGGTATTTTGGTTGGGTGGAGGGTTTTTTGCTTATTTTAAGCTCTGAAAAAATAAAAAATAAAAAATTGTGGTCCAAAAGATATCTGCGTACTGAGGGTTTTTTTGAGACAGAACAGCTTTTTCTCAAACAGCTGTAACACACCAGATGCTCTTGTCTCTCTTCGCTCATCTGAATTCATTCTACCCTTCTTCTTTCCTCATTAAATTCCCTCTTTCAACTCTACTTTCATTGTTCAACAATGAACTTGGGGCTGTTGGAGACATGACCTATTTAGCCACGTTCACAGGAGGAGGAGAATGGGCTTCTGTTGCTGGCTGTCTCCCAGCCCAGACCACAGGCGCTGCTACAACCCCCACACTCATTTTCCACCTTTTTTTCAAACAAAAGTCCCATTGATGTAGAATCAGAACCCGTGTTGGGTGTTGTGTAAAACAGGGCTGGCCTTTTGTTCTCCCCTAAGCGTTTTGCTGTTGGAGAGCTTGTGGATTGGCAACTCTGATGAATGAAGGCAGGAACATTGTCAGAAAATGCCTTATTTTCCTTTTGGAAATGCTCACTATGACAAAAATACTCATTGTTTTGGTGAAAAAACATAATATATTTTTTTTCCCCCTTGAAGAATGCAACAGGGCGTACCCCTCCACTGTAAAAAGTGTGGATTCAGAATTAGTTGAATTTGATTTGTTTCATCTAAATAGGCTTCCATAGAAGAAGGAAACAATCTAATCTCTTTGTCCATCTTTGACAAAACAAAAAAAAGTGGATTGAAATTCATGATGGAAATGAACAACTTGTTAACAGCAGGAGCAGGCAGTCTGAGGGAAGTGAAATTTGCATCATTGGTGGGATTTACAGGGAGGTTAAGCAATCTTTTGTTGTCAATGGTATATATATATGTGTATATATGGTATATATATATATACACACACATACACACACACTAGTTGCCACTCTGGGATAAAGTGTGGACTGACTCTTAAGCAGCTTTTCCCAGAATACCAAGGTTGGGAAAGATCCCGAAAAACTGAAAAAAAATAAGTAAAATTCAACTGAGCTGGTGAAAATCTAATGAAATGTTACATTTTCAGCTTTAACTTTGTCCGTCTCTCTCCCACTAGATAAAAAAACAGGTATTTCTCTGATACAATTTTTGATGGTGCCAAGTAAGGTGGGCAGGAGCCCTTGGATATACTGGGGGACTGGTGGTGGTGGTGTCCTGTTAGACTGGCTTTGCACAGGGGGAAACCCTTGCAAACTGGGTCTTAAACTGGGGAAGGCTGGCTCTACTGGCAGCAGAGTTATTTCTGCTTACACCATCAGGGAATGCAGTCCCTAAGTCTCCACATTAACATAATCCTCTGCAATGTTGCTGGAAAAGGTTTATTTTGCCTACTAAGAGAGAAAGAGAGAGAGTGATGGAGAGAGAGCAACAGGCAGCTTATCCAAGCCGAGGGTGCCTCTGTGGATTAGAGTGGTGCAAGAAAGAGAGAAAATTATAATTAAAGTATATTTTATCTTTTGAAAGCATTTGTAATCAAGTCCTGTCTCTGTGGTGAAGGTAGGCCTTTGTAAGGAAGGCTGGTTGAGCTCTAGCTCTTGCTTTATTTAAGTTTGTTGTGTGCACAGGCGGAGAGCAGATAGGGACGGGTATATGGCGGATCAACACGCAAGGCAAGGCTTTCACCAGCAGCTTGTAATTTTAGCTGTCAGCTGAGTTGTTTACACAGTTAAATAAACAAATCCCAGTCTCACTCCCTCTTATCTCTGGTACACACACACGGTGGGAACAAGATAGAGAGGCCCCTTGAAAAATATTGCTTGCTCACGGCTGGGTGCTGGGTCAGGAGCCCTGAATTGGTTCCAGCTGCCTCCATATATTAGATCAGAGCCCTTGTGCTCTCCACTGCCTGCATCTCCTCTCCATGGGAGCACACACAGACTCAGCCTGGGTTGTGTGGTTTTGTTTTCCAGGAGCTTCCATCTGCTCCTGCATCGTGTAATGCCATTACAGAATTCCCGGGTTCCAGCCCTGCTGCTGGCTGCTGCGAGTGACATTTTTCATGTCCCCTTCTTGCTTGCCAAGGCTCAGCACCTTCCTCTGTCTGATGGAAGAAGCGAGGACACTGGGTGAAACCCAGCTCCCAGATGATCAAAGAGTCATCCGTCCTCTCAAGGTCAAGCAAAACAAAGTTTAGAAGCTCTTTTTCCCTCGCACGTGCACAGCAGTATCAGCTCATGCCAGGAAAGATGGCAGCAAAGGTTGGGCTCCTGCCAGCAGCTACTTGCAGTAAATCAAAGCAAATCTGGCAGAGCTACCACAGGTTCCCAAACTCTTCAGCTGACTCTATTTTAGCTGGGAGGCAGGCAGTGCGTCTGACTCTAAAGTGTCTTGATTGGAGTTTCCTCGTGGGGGAAAATATCAAATCACTCTTGGTGATTCCAGCAGATGTTTTCACCTCTTAAAGGTTTCTTATGGTGGCTCTTAGGATTTGCTTCTGTTGAAACATGGTAAATGGGCAAATGGGCAAAAGAGACTTTTCCTGCCTTTCCCCTGGACTGGATGCTGTTAAGCAAAACGGGCAGGAAAGCACCTTCAGTGCATTGTAGCCTGAAAAGCTGAAGGTACCGAGGGCCCAACAGACACAGTAAAGTCCCCCCATAAGAGGCAGGCACGAACCTGGGGGGAGGAGAAGCCACTTTTATCTGAAGCATCATTTCCCAAGTGACCAAAAGAAGCGCAGAAGCGTGATTCCACCTTGCAGCACAGTGGGGGCCTCTCTAAATTCTGGCTTTGCTCAATGAATGACTTTAAGCTGGGCAGTGAAAACTCACAGGGGAGGGAGGGAGGCGTTGAGGACGAGGCTGTGATTTATCCTGCAAGGCTGAAGGCTTGGGGGGAAGGTTCTGGTCCTGGCTGTAGGGCACGACAGCAAAGCAGGATGTCTCCGTTCATGTTGGCATACTGCAGTGTTTGAATTACTACCCTGATGAGAGGAAGCTTGCACCTGTAGGGAAGATGCTGTGTGAAAAACACAACCTGCCTGGAACCGGGTCATCAAGTTCATAACATCAATATCTAGTCAGCACCTACAGATTGTTTCCAAAGCTCATTATTTCAGAGAACTGCTGTACATGTGAGTGAAACTCATTATCTGAGAGGCTTGTTATATTTTCTAGTCGCTGATAAGATGTGGGCATAGCTTGGCTACCTTAATTAATGCACGATTACAAACTGAAATGTATCATTTGTATTTAGATATGTGTTTTGTTGCTGGAGCTGCAGCCACTGAAGCCATCAAAGGCCAAGCAGCCTCATCGGATGTGACAATTAAAAATATTTTTCCCTCTTGGAGCACAGAACTTAACCTCAGCCCTCCAGCAAGGCTTTGGGACCAGGTCTGAAACAGCTCCAGGTCTGAAACTCCGGAGATACCCAGAGTTTGCTCCATGGCTCTGGTCCCCCTGCTCTGCAGGGCCCCGTTTTACTGGTAAAATGGCACCAGCCTCCCCTACGACTTCCAAACACCCTTGTGAGTAATACCCGATATATATGAATCTCTGCTACAGCCTGTATAATACATCACCCCCTTTATATGAAAAGAAGCCAGCCTAAATATTTCACTGTAGGTGTCAACGCTTAAGGGTGCTCTTGGGAGCCATTGGGCTATCTTGGAGGCAAAGCTGAATTTGAGCGTGGATTACCCGGCACTGGCCTACTGTGGCCCATGTCTTTGCAATCCTGAGCAATAACCACCCATGAGTGGTGAGGACAGAGACATTTCAGCTACTAATAGTCTAAACAAGTTGGGGTTTTTCCTCGCTTTTTGCTATAAGCAAGGCTGCAGTATGAAGAGACCCAAGACTTGGGGTTGTTCAGCCTGGAGAAGAGAAGGCTCTGGGGAGACCTTAGAGCAGCCTCTCAAAATCTGAAGGAGCTACAGGAGAGCTGGGGAGGGACTCTTTGTCAGGAAGTGCAGTGACAGGACAAGGGGTAACAGTTTTAAATTGGAAGAGGGGAGATTTACATTAGATACCAGAAAGAAATTCTTTCCTGTGAGGGTGGTGAGAGCCTGGCCCAGGTTGCCCAGGGAAATTGTGGCAGCCCCATCCCTGGAGGGGATGGTGGGATGTCCCTGCCCAGGGCAGGGGGGTAGGGACTGGATGACCTTTCAGGTCCCTTTCTACTCTAACCATTCTATGATTTTAAGATGTGCCCCCAGCACCAGAGCCCCAGGGAGGCTCTAACAGGAGAGATGAGCAGCAGAAGGGAAGAGAGATGATGAATTTGCCCAAGGGCACCCACTAACCTGGTAGCAAGGCTGAGTAGAGCAGAAGTGTCTCAGCCAGAGGGTTGAGTTAGCATCACTAAAGCTGAGATTTATTGGTCCTAATTCAGTTATCTGCAGCCATGTCAAGGCAAGCTACCTGTATGGGCGATGGAGAGAGGCAGGCATCTCTGAGAGCAATTCATCTCCTCTTAGGACAGGTACTTTAGGTAGGCCAGATGGTTCACTCAGTGCTTCTGGGTGGAATAAAGCTGAAATTCCCTCCCAACACCTTAAATCAGCACTGTAATCAAAGCTGAATTAAATCCAAATCTTGACCTGCTGGAATAAACAAGTAGCGCGGGTTTGGAAAATGTGCCTTGTTTGGAAAACAGCATTTTAACTTTTTGGAAATGTCACCCAGCTGCAGCTGAAACACCACCAGAGCCAAGTGGGGCTTGGGGACGGGACAGGAGCAGGTTGGCAAAACCAGCCCTGTGACTAGGGTTTGTGATGCAGTTTTAATGCCATATTAGGAATTTTTCAGAAATAGTTAACTTCAAAAGAGCATGGTTTATTGGCAGGTTTGGAAAAACAGGGAAGGGTTTTGGTTTTTTTCCTGATGTCTTGTTCAAATTTCAGGGGTTTTAGTTTTGAGTGTTTTTCACTGGAAATAGAAATTTTGGTATGCACTCAACTACGTGAATAAAAAAAAAAAAAGGAAAGGTTTTTCTAATTTTGCTGCTGAATGCATACACTGCATTAAATTATTTTACTTCATCTGACGTGCTGTATTTGCCCAGCACCCGCTGCAACAGAACACTGTCTCAGACAATGAGGGTAACAACAACAGTGAATTAACAACAATTACAAAAACAGGTCAAAGATTTATTTTCCCTTCAGCTTTCATATAATTATTCCGTGGATCTTGCCAGAAACATCTCCTTTTCCATGAGAAATCTCAGCTTCTCATGAAAATATTTGGGTTTTGTTGCTTTTTTCTTGTTGGGTTTTTTGTTGTTCTTTTTTTTTTTTTTTTTTTTATTAACCTGTCAGGTTTTAAGAGGAAACTAAAAGAAAAAAAATATCAAATTTCTTTGTTCAAAGAAAGTGCATAAACTCCAATTGCGAATTACAAATAGCCCCTGGGAGTGAGGTCTAGTGATTAAAGAAGAGGAATGGAAGTCGGGATAATCATGTTAAGCCAGTGTGTGTCTTTGAATCTTACAGCTTTTAGGAAGGTATGGAGGCTCAGGACTCTGTTACGAGGAGAAGACTCAAGGGCAAACATCTATAAACAGAATTTAGCCACTTCTAATATCAGCTATATCACATTCACCTACTGCTTGTACACAACAAGTATATGAATTGACACACTTTTAAGTTTACTGCTACATCTGTCCTGGTGAATAGGCAGCCTACAGGATGGCTGAAAAACACCTGCAGTGTTGACCAAAGCACTAAAACAGACATGTTTGTTTCTACCACGGCAACACCTTATGGAAAGGGGAATGTGGGTATTGTATCCCATCTCTTTTATCCATTTTATCATTCCCCAGAGTTATCTACCCAGGTCACATCCACCTGGGTTTACCTTACGAGGGTCAATTAGCTAAATCAGTTGGCCATCAGACGAAAGCATTTCCAAAGGGTGATTTCTTCCATCCTCAGGTAGATGTCCAGCATATGGAGGATGAATGAGAAATGGTCTGAATTTGCAGCAGAGCAGGTTCAGATTAGATATTGGGAAGAAGTACTTTCCTGAGAGGATGGTCAGGCACTGGAACAGCCTGCCCAGGGAGGTAGTTGAGTCCCACACCCAGTGAGCTTGAAAACACTGAAGCCTTGAACCCATATACCAGAGCTAGCTATACAGTAAATATTTTCAGAAATTCAGACACTAGAGTCTACCAAAAGTGCAGTTTTCCCAAGCAGTGGAAGACAAATTATTCCTGTGCTGTTCAAACCAGGACAAGCTACAGAAAAGCAGGTTCTGTGTAGCTTTGCTCTGTGGCCTGCAGGAACCTCAGGACAGAGCCTGCAGTTGGGGTCCCCCCACCCAAGTTCCAGGATTTGGACTCTTCTTTAGGAAACAGGTAATTTAACAGGGATTCCAGGTAAGAAAAGAGCCTCTTTCTTCCTCCCTCTCTAACGTTTGAGCCTGAGATGTCTGCGACCCCAGGGCACAGTGAGGATGCAGTGCATGTCATCCCCCAATATTGCTCTAGGAAGACAGAGGGTTTTGGAGCTCTTGGTTTGACAAAAGCGCCATGACCACATGCACAGGACAGTTTATAGCAGCTTCTCATTGTGGCTTAGGTAGGACAGGATCCACACAGGTCTTCTGCCAGTTGTAGGACCCACAGCTCAGTTCCAAGGACGATGTCAAAGCAAGTGCTCTGATAACCCTCTGGAGACACCTCTTTCTTCCCTTTGACCACAGAAGCAGCCTGGGGTGGTGAACTCCCTGATTTTGCTATCTCCAAGTGATGCCTGGGGTGCCCTGCATGCCCCAGGGAGCTCCCAGCTACTTCACATCCACTGGAAACTGGAGACATACCTTCATTTTTATCCCCAAGGACGTGATTTCCTACTTAGTTTTCATAACAGTTCCTGCCAGCCCGGGTAGGGTTAAATCACAGGAAACTGCAAAACATTTCCTCAAGAATTAGCAAGAAAGGCAAAGCAGACAGATAAAACAGCCTCGGGTACAAAGCTTCAAAGGAGCACTGAGAACAACGGCTGGACTGGTGCAGAGGGGAGGATTCATGGCCAGCTCCACCTGGACCTTGTGTCCTACCCACCTCCTCACATCAAAGGATATTTCTCCCCCCACGCAGTGTGTAGCCCCCAGTAAAAAGGGCAACAGGGGGTAGGAGGCTGGTGAGAAGAATGGCCCACAGTTCGTTACAAAGAGACCCAACAGAGAAGGAAGATGCCATTCAAGAGAGAAAAAGCAAACGTTGCTTGAAGCACAAGGTGTCCCTCTGTGGCTTGGGGAGGTGGAACAAACAGGACCCATCTCAGTTCAGGTTGGAAGAGTTAAACTTGGTCCAGGGAAAGCACGTGTAGGGTCTCTCTTGCTTCCTCTGCACCTCGGAGGGATGAATAACTCCTGCTTTGTTTCAAAGCTGTTTTGCAGGCTTTGCCCTGAATCAGCCTGGAGCCCTGCCAGGTACATGTAATCCAATTCGGGGGGGGGGGAATTATTATACAAAAAGTGGAAAAGATAGTCCTTGCTCACCCCTGAGGGTGCTGGGAAGACCTGGGCTGGAGCCAGCATGTCTCCTCAGTCCTGGTGCAGAGCAACAAGTGGTCCCAGGCTGGTCAAGGGGAGGGTTTTATGGGCTATGTTGAGGTCTGTCAAGGGATGTGCTTCCTTGTCCACATATGAGCATTTCCTTAGTGTGAGGGGAGCCCCCCCAAACACACACCCCGAGAGGCTTGGGAAGGCGGAGGAAGGTGGGAAGAGAGGAATTGGTGATGGAACGTACTGGGGCTGGAGGATGTTCCTGTTCAGGGCTACAGGGAGGAGGGAACAGGCTGTAAAAGAGCACGGAGGCTGCAATAACACTGCAAGGGCCATGACTGCTGGGGCCCATCCAAGGCCACCCCACTCTGTGCACTCTCCTGGGGCTCCTGCCCAGAGGCCACCAGACTTCCCAGCAGGGCACCAGCTCCTCCAAGGGTTTCTGTGGGAACCAGCCAGTGGCTTTTTTCCTTTCCTACTCTTGGTCTGTCCCTGTCCCTGGGGATATTGCAGCCATGGGAACTGTTTTCTCCTCTGCACTGTGTTGCCCTACCAGCTACTGCCAGAAAGGGAGAAGAGAAAGAAGGTGATGGGGGAGAAACAGCTCCATTCCCTGCTCCTTCCCCTCGCAAAGCTCTGTCAAGGATAACAACCCCCTATTTAGTGTAATTTACAGTAACTCTGTTTTAATAGATGTTGTGGGATCTTTAGCCTTATTATGAAAATCCTCTTACGAGCAGCAGCTCCTTTAATAACCCAGGCTGCAGAAAGTGTCTGTCTATTTACATCTATTTGCATGTATTTGCATGCAAGTTGCTAATATTAAAAAAATCTTAAAAGCTCTGAAGACTTCATATTTTTAAATCTGCCCATAATCTCAAGGACCAGGAATTTGATAGCCTGGTTTCGGTTCCACGTGTGAGCATCACCCCGGCTCAGGAGCAAGGGAGGCTCCTTGTCTGCCCTGGCCCCTGCCCAGAAGGATGGATTTTGGAAGGATCCACAAACGGATCCTTTGGGAACCCCCACCTTGTGATCAACAGCCCCCATCCCTGAGCTCTCCCTGTGTCCAAGGATGGTTTACCTCATTTCTTAGTGCCAGATGGTAAAATTACGGAAAATGAAGTTGCTACAGCAGAAAGAAAAAAGCAAAGGAGTACTGTCAAAACCTGTGAAGTGCTTCACCTTGGCAATGGTGTGATCATCCACCCACCCACGTGTGATGGGGCTGATATCCAGGGAAAGAGGAACATGTGAGAACCCAAGGATTCATTCACAAACCTTGCTGATACTGAAAGGGAAGTTCTGCCCTGCAAAATCCCAGGAACATTGCGAGACAAACCCTGGGGTAAAACTGCAACTGCTTTGAAAATGGGATTTTAGTTGTTTGAAAAATGGTGCCACTTCCCATAGAACTTAATTCTAGTCCAGAAAAAAAAATCTGAATAATAATAATTATAAAAACCCCAACAGTGAAGCAGGAATTCTGAACATTTTCTATACTGAACAGCACACGGCAACTTGTTTCAACCCAGCTACATCATCCAAGTTCAATAATTTCAAAACTTATCATTCTAATAAGGTAAAAGTGTCCTAAAGATTGCGATATGAAATCTGAAGTAAGAGAGAATGTGAATTATGATGTAATAAAATTGATCAACAGAAATGAAGCATAACAATAACAGAGAAAAAAACCGCAGATTTACTGTCTTGAGACAACAGATTTAGGACACCACTGAAATGAAACGACATCACTGAAATGAAACCATTCAACTTGCCATAGAAAATGCTATGTGAAATGGCATATTTGCACAATGCCTCAATTCTGCATCAGAAAAACTCCGAATTCCAGCAGAACATAAATAATCAGGGGCAAAAGCACATGCCCAGGACATCCTGCAGACCCACATCTTTCCAACTAGAATGAATTTGCCTGAACACAGCAAGATACCGCAGATCTGGGGAGATCTTTGCTGCTCTGCAAGGGGGGAAAACCCTTTCCCACAACCACATCAGCACAAAGCACATACCTAAAATCCACTGAAAAACACCTCCCGTTAATTGCTGGATATTGCTGTAACTCCTCTGAAGCCTAACTGGGAATACCTTGCAGAGTAAAGCATGTGATAACACTGCCAACCTCAGTATCCTCACACTGCCCCTTCCCTCTAAAATGCTGCTAATTTAGCCCTGAGCTCATCAGCAGCTGAAATCAATGTGAAGGAGCCTTGGATCAATCCCCATGGAGGAGCTCGTGGTCAAGGCTCATTACACTTCCCTTCACCTTGCTGTTGAGGGGCAGAGGTTACACAAAGTGCAGAGGTTATCGTGAGAAAGACCCTTTCTAGTCCTACTTTTGGAGTCAGGGAGTCTGGACAGTTCAGAGAAGCACAGGGATTTATGGATGTTAGCACAAATTAAAGACACTTTTAGAAACTTGGGGGATTCCAATAATCTTCACCTGGCTCAGAAAGAGCCTCAGTAGAGTCACTCTCTGGCTCCTGCCGTGTTTTTCCTACAGGTGGACACTTTGCTAGCAAAGCTCAGCCCCAGGGAAATAAAGCAAATGAAATAAAGAAAAGTAATGTAAAAGGCAATAACCACAAACCCAGCAAATGTAAAAATTAAATGTAAAAGGATAGCTCTCGTAGAGAAATATCTCACGGGCAGCGTTGCTAATCCCACACATTCAAAAACTTCGTGTCTACCTTCCAAGTCCTCAGAGCTGCTGAAAGACCAGGAGAGCCACGGAGATAATAAACAGAGGGCTCTCTTTATCTGCTGCCTCAGACACTCAGCCCAATGTAGAACTGCTCACATTTTCAGGCTTTTCTTTACAGAGGCCGGAAAGGTCCGGTTTCTTTTTAAATAAAAGCCAAGACTGCTTGAATGGTAAGTGCTGGCAGCGCTTCACGTTGGCTTTGTGGCTGCGTAGCCTTGTGCTCGAGGAGGTGAGTGCAGCAGTTGAGAAACTTCTAGGTAATAAATATACTTTTCCATCACATGGTGATGACAGGAATTGCCCAGAAGGACAACTGTGGAGTTAAAAAAAAAAAAAAAAGCAAAGCCTGTGCCTCCACATTCAGACAAGCTGTGACAGTCCAGAACTTGTGTGCTCATCCTGCTAAAGCCGCCGAGAAATGCACAGGGGAAGGTACTGGGATCACTGTGGAGAGCTGGCTGGAGAACTGGGACACCCAGTACCTCTTCTGCCTCGGACACGCAGCACTCAGCCCTAGCCCCTGCCAGGCTCAGTGACCTGCTGGGCCACCAGCCCATCCTCATCCTCCCCACTCCCCCAAGCCACCAACCCAGCACCGGCTGGTAATTGGATACAAGCTGGCATTGCTTCCCTCCCCAGCCCAGCTCAGTCCTGATCCCGAGCATCTCACACAAACAATATTAAGTCCCCATCAATTACCACTATTAGGTTAGTGCCAGCGATCTGGTCCTTGGGGTGGCATCTTTAGTGCTATTAAGAATAAGCAGCAGCATCAGGGTCCTGGCTCATCTTCCCCCCTCGCAAGCAAAAGCCCTTATTGGAAACTTCTTTCAATATTTCATTAATTCTCAGACATATGTTCTGGGAATGTCAAAATGTTAGGTTCTTCTTGAATGAAGTGATAAACAGAACTGACATCGAATTAAACACTGTATTACCTCAAGAGAGCCAATACCATTTATTTGGGTGCACGTTACTATAGCTACAGCCCTTGCAGATGCACCTCCACCCCCCCTAGATTTACCCAAAGCAAAAAAAAAAAAAAAAACCCCAAACTAAAACCAAACGGAAATATAAAGAAAATGGAATAATTTAAGGAAATTTGCATGTTCTCTCTGTTACTGAATAGATGTGCTTGGTGTGTATGGCCAGCTGATTTAGGCTAATTATTTTTTGTGTTTATATTTATTGGCTGTGATTAGTTATGCAACAAAGTCTATGGGAGAACAAATCATGTCAATGCAGCTAATTGGAGATAACACGAGCGGTAGTGAAAGCAGTAATTTTTATATTTTACACATGAAAAGGAGACCTGATCCTGCTGGTTGTAAATCAATAAAGTGTCGTTGAGGTCTCCATCTGAGGATATGAATCAAGGGCTGAGAAACATCACTCTATATTAATTACTCATGATTTTGGGGACTTTGTCTATAAAACTACTGAAAGCCAGAGATTTTAAGGGAGTGAAGCTGAGCCTGGGCAGAACTGGGCAGAAAATGAGATCTATGGGTTTTTGTTCTTTTGGAGTGAAGGCTGGTGTGAGGCCATCTGACCACAAGTGTTATGAGTTTTTAGGCACTGAACATGAACCTCTTCTGCTTATCTTTAGACCACCAGACTAGAAATGTCTATCTTCTCAAATCCTCCAAAGCTCTGCCATTTAGAGCCGGTGAGGAGACCCAGCTCCAGGCAAGGCACAGTGCACAGGATGATCCTGTCCCAGAAGCCACCTTCTGTCCCAACTCCAGCTTTGGTTCCCTTCCCTTTCCAAAACCAGGGCAGATGTTCGCATCTGCCTGTGTCCACCCCAGCATCAGGTTGTGCCCAGTCTCTCCTGTTGTGCTGGCTCGTAGCAGCACCCTAACTCCATCTCTCCAGCCCCAGGGCTGTGTTGCCAACACACTTTGCCATCTTTCCTGCAGTGCCACCATCTCCACTTTCCAGTAAGGAAGCATCAAAAAACAGGGGAGGTTTAGATTAGATATTAGGAACAATTTTTAGACTGAAAGGGTTGTCAAGCATTGGAACAGGCTGCCCAGGGCAGTGGTGGAGTTGCCATCCCTGGAGGTATTTAAAAGCCGGGCAGACGTGGTGGTGAGGGACATGGATCAGTGGTGTTTTTGTCAGTGTTGGCTTGATGGTTAGACTGGATGACCTTAAAGGTCCCTTCCAACCAAGACTGTTCTATGATTCTAATGACAACGTTTGTCAAGATCCTGAGGCACCTACAGATGCAAACAGCTGCCTGCTGTTGTATTCAGGATGTCTAATGTGCATGGTCAATCTTCTTGACCACAGCTGGAGCTCCAAGAGCCCCTGAAATCAGAGCCTAAGGCTGAGATTTGTTTGGCATCAGGCAGGGGACTGGTGATCCCAGAGGCACTGGGCTCCTTCTGTGACCACTGAAGAAGCTGAGAGTGCCTAGGTCTGATTTGGAAGTCTGTTTTTGGAGATTTTTAGAGAGCTGGATCCAGGTGGGATGGGATCCAATCTCTGCCGATTCTTCATGCTCTGGTGTTGACCCAGGGAGATCAAATGTGCCACCCAACACCCCCTCCCCCTACGCCTGACAAACCACTGAACTTGTGAAGAGCTTTGGAGGCATTTCCCTGTCTGGATTCAGTATCTCCTCTCCTCCTCCCCATGAGCACCCCCCCATTTCAACAGTGAACAAGAAGCAACGTGACCGTACGTTGCCTTTGTTCCCAACAATTTTGTATGTGTTTCTTTATTTCTGGAGTGCAGACCCTGCTAATTTATCTTAATTGGAATGGCACAGGTAGGTTTTTTTCCTTTCCATGTCCCCCCGCATCCTGCTGTGAAATCAAGCTGGCTTTATAATCTCCTAGAGCAGCCTGCAGCCTACTGGAACAACAGGAGCCTGAGCATGCAAGGCATGCTGATGAGTTGCCTTTTTTTTTTCTTTCTATTATTTTTTTCCCCTTTCTCATGAGGAAGTTTGCATATTTGTATAGTTTTGAAGGCTCACTGAGCCACAATTACAATTCCCTTTTATTTATTTATTTACCAAGAAACCGCCATTTACAAGGCTGGCTGCCCTGTGGCACCACAGCAAGATGGTTTCTCCTCCCCTTCTGCTGGCTCCCATACACCATTTCAGGGAGGAAAAAGGCAAGAGAGAAGAAATTTGTGCTTCCTGTGCCTCTGTGCTGGGTGACACTTGCCATTTGGTCTGTGGGGTGGGTTTGAGTTGCAAGCCCAAGGCGTGGGAGGTCATGGGGAGCTTTGCCTTTGGTTCCCAGGGGAGCAAGGTCTGTCTGGTTTCTTCTAGAAAAGTGAAAAAGCTCTGCCTTTTTTTCCTTTAAATCAGATTTGAAAGGGAAATCCTCCTTCCCACAGGGATGGCTGTGGATGTGCAGGCTGTGATCTGGGACCCACTAACTCCTCTCCCAAGAGCCCCCATGGAAGGTGAGAGCATTTGGAACAAACCACCCTATGGCTATTTGAAAAAGCAAATCCCAAGGGTTGGGGGGGGCTTCGATTACTAAGGGAGTTTGTAAAATATGGCTTATATCATGAGAGAATTTGCTTTACCCACCAGACATAGCAGGGGCTTTTATCTTCTGTAAGGAATTAGCCCAGATGCATATCACTGTAATGGAGATCAAAACTTGACCACAAATATCTCATTAGCTTGAAAAGTTACCTGGTTTATTTCTGTTCAAAGGATATTTCGCTTTGGGCTCTTTCATCTTAAAAACACTAACTTCTAGAAAACCAAGCTTGAATGTCATGTCTGATTTTGCTTTCTTTGAGGAGCAGAAAATGCCACACTCTGTGGCATATGCACAGGTTTGAGTCACGAGGGGAAAAAACAAACAGTCGTCTTTCTTGGTTTGATCTATGTACATCTGTTTCCTGGGAAAGAGGTGAAATGGGATATTTACTTGGGTAAGCATTGCCAGGCAGATGCACTCCACTGTGAAATAAATTAAAAATGATATTAAAATTAACTATGTAAAAGGGATCTGGAGCTGGGCTTTTCATCAGAAACGGGAGGTTTTGTGTATAGCATGCATAACAAGACCGAATATTCTCATCTCCAAAGTTCCCACATGAAATATCAGTCCCATCAGAGATAAAACAAAACTCCTCGCTTTTAATGAGACTGGGGTTTCCCTTTGTGCCTGACGGGGCTGCTCCACTCACCTTGGCTGGGGTCTGGGGCAAACCAGGCACGGAAGGGCAGTTGTAGTCTGGGTTGACACATAAAAAATCACAGTATCTCTCATCCCTTCCCTGGACAGACGGACGCTCACTGACCAAAGGCTTCAGATGCTGCCCCTAAACCTCTATCTCATGTAGACACCCGCTCTGTGGGTATGTCACACGTGGTGCCCAATGAAGTCATGGCTTCAGAAGGGACTTGTCTGTTGATACTAAGAATAAACCATGATTTGATCACCGTCCGGAATCAGCTGTAGCAGAAGAACAGCCTCTCTCAGACGCACGGCTGATGCTCAGAGCTCACCAACCCAGCAAGCTGCTTTCAGGAGCTTGCAAATGGATATCAGAAGAATTAAAAGAGGAAATAAATAGCCATATTTAACAAGCTGGGTCATTTATCATTACTGGGATGATGTTCTTTCTCTGGCAGCTTCTGTCCGGGGCGTCTTGCTAAAAGACAGATTCTGGTTTAAACACATGTTTTTGGGCTCAGAAAAGACATCGCTCTGCGACATCATATGGCAGGAAATCAGACTTGATGGCTGCAGTTGTGTTCCTATCTGCCCTTAAAATCTATTGATCTGTGAAAATAATTGCCACAGTTTACTGATTTTCCTGAATGTTTGATGGTAGGTAAGAAATACTTCTGTCTCCTGCGGCCTGAGCTGCCCTGGAAGAATTTCCTCTTTATGCTGAGCAGGAATTAGAAAAAAACCTGTATTGATTCAGCATAACCAAAGAAAATTTTTAAATGCATCTTTGCTTAGCTGTCTGATATATATTTTTGCTGGACTTGCTCAATGGAATCTGGCTGTCAGGACTACTCAGAATCATCCTATGGGTGGGCCTGGGAATGCTGGTATCCAGAGAAACACAGGCACTTTCCAACTTATTCGCCTTAATTGCAAGGCATCACATCACTCACTCAATTGACGTGACTGAAGCTGTGGACACACAGGAAGCTGTGGCCTAATCAGGGTTGAAGAGCAAAAATAGAAAGTTGTTCTTACTTCATATACAAAGAAAGGCTTGAACAGGCACAACAAAAGAGGAGATTTTTTAATTTTCCGAGAAAGAGTCCCGATCCCATGGAGCTGTTGGCTCCAAGGGGAGCTGTGATGGGGCTGAGAGTGCCCACACTGTGCTGGAGCTTCTCCTCGCCTGGAAACCCCCCCTTTGAGCTGAGTGAATGGGAGCATTTTTTGAGCATATGTGCTACATAAATGGTGCAGAGACCTTGCATGGCTCCATAAGTATGTGGTAATTGTTTCCCTCTGTAGAAAAGGCAACCTCTCCTACCACACTGAAATGTGCCCGTTTGCATTTGGCATTTTAAAAGGAGCACCTAGCCTGCTCCTTCCTCTTGCCAAGACCTGCACGTTGTGTCTTCCCAGTTATCACGGCGGAAACTCAAACACGATATTAGTTTAATTAGAGATTGACTTCTTTTATGGAATGCAAATGCCCTATCCGACTAAATCCCCCTTCTGAAGTTGGCAGATGCAAATTAAATCCTGTGCACTGAAGTGTAATTTGGCTTTGAACACTCTTAAAGGCCTCAGTGATTCAGTGGGTGGAGGGGAATTAGTCTTAAGCTGCATTTGTTGCATTCTCCTCCCTTAATTTGTTTATATGAATGCTACTGAAGCAACATTGGATGTAGACAAATTGCCAAGTGACACACATGAATGAATGCCAAGGTTTTACTGTTAGTTTTTGGAGCTGTAAATAACACAGGTCCAGTCTACCTGAAATAATGGTAAATAATGGCCCATCTGCCACTTCACGTCCCATCATGTTCTTGGTGACCAGCAGGCTGGGAGCAGCCGCCTGGTCCCTCCCGCAGTCACACAAGGGCAGCAGCGATGGCCCAGGACATTTCTGAGCACTCCACGAGACCCATTTTTCAGCAAAATGCTTTTCTTGATAGGTGACTTTGGAATCCCAATCCCACTTGGAGAACCCTTGGAGCTCTCCCTACTGATTCACGGATTCACGTATTTGACAGAGTTGGAAGGGACTCTAGAGATCATCCAGATCCAATCTCCCTACCAAAGCAGGGTTGCCCAGAGCACATCACTCAGGACAGCATCCAGGGGGGGCCTGAAGATCTCCAGAGAAGGGGACTCCACACCCTCCATGGGCAGCCTCTGCCAGGGCTTTGTCACTCTCACCCCAAAGAAGTTTCTCCTCAGATTGGAGTGGAACTTCCCATGTTCCAGCTTGTGCCCGTTGCCCCTCGTCCTGTCACTGGGAACCACTGAAAAGAGTCTGGCTCCATCCTCCTTCAAACCACCCTTTAGGAACTTGTAAATATAGATGAGGTCTCCCCTCAGCCTTCTCTTCTCCAGGCTAAAGAGCCCCAGCTCCCTCAGCCTTTCCTCATGCTCCAATCCCTCCAGCATCTCTGTTGCCCTACACTGGACTCTCTCCAGTAGTTCCCTGTCCCTCTTGAACTGGGGAGCCCAGAACTGGATGCAGGATTCCAGTTGTGGCCTCACCAGTGCAGAGCAGAGGGGGAGAATGACCTCCCTCGACCTGCTGGCCACACTCCTCCCTTTACAGCTCAGGATTCCATCGCACTAAGCTGTCTCCTCCAGACACCCTCCTGCTCTGGTGGGTCTTGATGGAAATCAAAATGTTTTGGTCTAGGATTGCAAAAAGAAGCATCACACTGAGGATCTGCAGGGGAGGCTTAGGAACTCACATTACTTCTCAGCTTCTTCGAATTAACAGAAAAAATAGACGTTCTGCAAAAACAATCTATAGCAATCTTCTAGAATTGCTACAATGGTTTTCACACACAGCTCACAGCCACCACTTTCAATGTCCCCTGTTATTTTCCTTCACTGCATTTACTTGGAAGTAGATGTCTATGATTTTGCGGGCCAAATACCATAATGTGAGCCTGATCACATTATATCAGCCTGATCACTCCTTGAACGCCACACGTTGCAATTTAAGCAAGAGGTGTTTGATGCTAACCCCAACAGATTAATTACAGACCACAGTCAGCACTTTTCCTCATGTCTCTCAGATCAGACAGAGATCTAACCCAAGTATTTTTGCTTCACTGTAATGTTTCTACAGCTTTTATTTTAGAATCTCTGTTTCCACCCATGTCCTTCCTGTCTCTGATGATTTATTCTTTGGGTGTGAATCCAAAGTCTATGTTCATCTCACCAGCAGGCGTATTATCACACCCCACAAATTGCTTGTGTCCCACACTCACCAAATGGCTTTCAGCCAGTACCTTCAAGTTGTTTTGTTGTTGATTTGTTCTTGTTGGTTTGGTTTTGTGGTTTGGTTTTTTGTTTTGTTTTTTTATAAGGAGTAATTTAAAATCCTCACAATGTGCTATTTTGAAGAAATGAATCAAACAGGAGAATCTGTAGGTAACAGGTACTTCGATTCCTGTTCCTGGTTTTCTGCTGAGCATTTTAACAACTGAGCAAATAAGTGCCTTTCAATTACATGCTTGTTGCAGGCACTCCCTGCTTATGTTTTATAACAATGATTTTGGATCAAGAGGTTTGCAGCTAAAGGTATAAACATTTAGCCCAGATAAGCAAATTTGTAAAAATTATTGTTATCCAGAGCTGGTTTGATTCATTAGGAACCAGCAGTGGACGGCTCTTGAAATCCAACGGAGATAAATTTATCCTTCCAAAGCGAAATCTGCTAAGGTATGAGTCTGAGTTATGTTATATTCATAATAATGTTTCCTTCTGCTCTTTAATATGGCAAAAATAACTGTGTGAGAGAAAATATCTTCTCCACCAGTCTCCCTGACCTCAACAAAGCCCTGAAACACACTTGCAGGGTGGTTTCTGGGTCCTCCCTGCAGCAGAAATGGGGCAGTGAGGATTCAGAACCCAAGTGTGATGAGATCCTGGACATGGACTTGCGTGGGCTGTAGGGACGGGCAACAGGAAAAAGGCTGTATAAATTAACAGGTGATACTGATCCCAAAGCATGGATATACTCAGTGCATCATGATAACAGATGTAATATTTCACTGCAACTCACATTTGCAGAGACTTCTTTGATCCTATAGATGAACTCACCATATCCTGTTTGAAGACTTCCACCTTTCCTATCCTGATCTAGCAGCTTTCTTTGCTTGTATTTCTCTTTTTTTATCTGTCTCTACCTCCCTTCCCTCCTTCTGTTTTCACAAGCAAATTTTTTGCATAGAAGAACATTTTGGGAGAGGGGTGAGTATTCACCTGTCCTACACGGTGGGATACCTACTATCTGGGCAGAAGGTCACCTACAAAGACCACATACCTCATGCTGTTCTCATCTTTTAATCTATGGATTGGCCTGGGGAGAAGGCCACGGACATAAAGCACAGACAAGGGTGGGCAGCAAAGCATGCACTTGTCACAGAATTAGTGCCAGGAATATATAGGCCATCAATCAGAGTTATGGTATGCTCTCCTTGTGGTTAGTTGATATATAATACCCCCAATCAATAACTAAAGAGGGGGGAGAGAAGGAAGGGATTTAATTTAGTATTTGCCTAGGCTTTGTAGAAAAGTAAGATTTATTGCAACATTAAAAAAAAAAAACAACCAAATTTAGCCTCTAGCTTAATAGCCAATTGGTCCTGTGGTATTGCTGGAATCATATTTACTGTGCATCCTAATACAAAGACATTAATATCCGTACACCTGCTCAGCCATGTCATGCTGGATATTAGCCAGTGTGAAGCACACATCTGGTCTTGACTTGTGAATAACTTGCTTAAGAAAACATTTTTTTTATTGCATTTAACATTTTGAATCTGTAAGAAGCTCGCAAACCACCATCGATTTTAGCAAGGAAATCTCAGGACCTGATCTGGCTTGGCCTGCTCTCGGCTGCAAAATACATCTGTTAAGTCTAGAATTGGCAATAACCATTGGATATTTCTGCTTCTTTGTGACATTAAATCATGAAATCACACCAGACATGTCTTTTCCTCTTGCCTTCCTGGATCCCTTAGATCCAGGGCCCTCCTGTTCTGGAGGGCTTTTGGTCCATGCCATGTGGCTCATGGGGATCTGCACAAACTTCACACCCAGGGCTCGTATCCCTCTCCAGATGCTGCTACAGTGAAAGAAGGCAAATAACCCAGCTTGAAATAAAATTACCTTCTAATGTTTCCTTGCAAAATTTTCATACATTCCGCCTTTTTATGCACGATCAACTAAGGCTGTGGAAGAACAAGCATCACCTTCAGCTTGAGCTACTAATCCCTGCTCTTGGCCAAAAAAGCAATGAAAAACTGTAAATGTTAGTGAATTCAGACCTTAGTTAGGGCAAATACTGAAACAGAACATGGTAGCAAGTGGTTTGATGCTGATTTCAGCAATTAGTGTATTTAGCCAGAAGCACAACTACCCTCATAGTTTGCTTTCAGATCAGTATGAGACTCCAACCTTTATCCAAATTCTCAACAGATGAGCTGAATCTGCAAAATTTGGCCAGAATGAAAAGTTCTGAGCTTTTTGGTACTTTTAAGTTCTAGTCAAGTTAAAGAAAAGAATAAGGTAACAACCCCGAGGGCATTGCAACACCTCTATTCACAATATCCATCACAATTCCAACAAAAATGTGTGGGAGAGCAGCAGGACACATTCCCACTTTGCAAGAAAACCAACAACCACCACCCCCTCAGCCCTCTACCTTCCATGGACATTTCAGATACTCCCAAAAATGTTGAAAGTCTGGCTCAGAGAAAGGAACAGGCTCAAGTATGGAGGGGCATTCTCAGATTTATGGCACACACACTCAGTTAACAAAACTATTCTTGCAAGATCAAAAAATGTCCTCCCTCCTTGCTTGGGACACAAGAGCGACACATGAATTTTGACAGTTGAGCTTTGAAACCTAGCATAATCACAGAATCACAGAATCACCTAGGTTGGAAGGGACCTTTTAAGATCATCTAGTCCAAACAATCAGAAAAAAACAAATCAAAACAAAACAAAAAAAACAAAACCCACAAACAAAAAAAAAAAACCCAACCCAAAACACGCAAACCCCACACCACGCCCAAAACAACAACAATTCACTACTAATCCATGTCCCCGAGCACCATGTCAACTCCTCTCTTGAACACCTCCAGGGATGGTGCCTCAACTCCCTCCCTGGGCAGCCCATTCCAAGGCCTGACAACTCTTTCAGGAAAGAAATATTTCCTAATATCTAACCTGAACCTCCCGTGGTGCAACTGGAAGCCACTACCCCTTGTCCTATCGTCTGTGACCTGGGAGAAGAGACCGACCCCTGCCTCTCTACAGCCTCCTTTCAGGGAGTTGGAGAGAGCGAGAAGGTCTCCCCTCAGTTCAGCCGACAGTCGACCAACACCCCCAGGTCCTTTTCTGCCCGGCAGCTCCAGCCATTCTTCCCCCAGCCTGTAGTGCTACCTGGGGTTGTTGTGACACAAGTGCAGGACCCGGCACTTGGCCTTACTGAACCTCATTCCATTGGTCTCAGCCCATCCATCCAGCC
>BJBW01000001.1:110057-125693 GCA_004320125.1 Scolopax mira
GGCCCCAGTACTGAGCCCTGTGGGACACCACTCATGACCCACGATGGGTCACATCATATGTCTTCACATAGTCTTCCCATAATGGGAAGACTAATGTACTCCAGCTTAGGAATTACTCCATATGTGACCTGAGCTATGGAGGAAATCATCTAAATAATTCTTGTGATATCTTCTGGCCTTCAACTCCATTGCCCACATTATTCACTGCCCTGAATTTATCTTCCCAATTTGCAGCAAAGTGCAAGGTGAGTGCAGACCATCAGGGCTCTCATATAATAGGTTTTTCTACCAAATTTGTCGAAGTACAGGTAAAAATGCAACAATCAGAGTAACAGCATCTCAGACAAAATTCATGACTCGGCTGGAATTTCACAGACTATTTACTCTTAGTTCAGAGGCAAGAAACAAATATATCCACAACAGGAAAGTTACTGAAGATAGTTCAAAAATAAATACATTGTGTGTCACCATGGGCCAATGACAGATCCTTCATGACAAGAAAAATCAGCTCATTTGTCCTCCCAGCAAATGTCAGACATTTTAGGAATGGTTTGTTCTGTTGATTGTTTCTGTAAATAAGTTCTATTATAATGAAGAAGCCTGTGATCTAGAGTTAATCCCTGGCTCCCACTCTTTGAAAAAATTTGATTTCAATCTTGGCATGAGCCATGTGTTCAGTCTCCTAAAAATTCAACAGAGGGTAGACAAAGTGCCATAGATGTTCCTGAGGTCGGAAATGAATGCGTATTTATTGCAACAATAGCTGTATTACCAGCCATTCACAGCTCCAAGAGCAAAACACAGGAGTTTCTTCCGAAATAAAACCAAACAGATGTCTCCAATGAACACAGTTATCGGGTCGGCAGAATATTTCTTTCAGTAATCTCCCAAGTAATTAATTTTTCTGTTATCATGAATGACATTGCAGAGAAGGGGGGGGGGGGGGGGGGGAAAAAAAAACCTTTTTTNNGGGGGGGGGGGGGAATAAAGAACCTGCTTTTCTCAACGGCCTCCTCGCCAATCCCAGGATCTCAGCCTGTCTCATCCAAAGGCAGCTTCTAAACAGAGAAGTCACTGGAGACCCCCCCTCCGCTGCCAGTCGCTGCCGGGGGCCAGCAGCCCCCATTGTCCTCCTGCAGAGAGAGAAATAACAATGCTCCTTTCTCCCCCCCCAACATAAAAGCCAGTTCAAAAAAGCATTTACCTGCTTTAACAACAAAAGCAAGCAGATAAATAAGAAGAAAGCACACGTGGTGTTTAGGATAACATACAATTAAAGGATTAAAAATTCATACATTTCTATGGGAAATGGCATTGAAATTGCTGAGCCGTTAATGACTTTGAATGAAATGGGGACTTATCTCTTCACTCAACCGGAGTGCTCAGAACCAAGATAGACCTTTTATCATTTTTAATTGTTTCATTTATGGCAAGCTGGAGATGTGGGCCTGCCAGAGAACTTTTTGTTATTCCAATGACAGCAGGAAACTTTTCTAACCCTGCTGCTGTTTCCTTGGGCAGTGGAGCTGCTGGGGGAGGATGAAGCACGGGAAGACCATGGAGGCTTTTCTAGTTTTTTGCTCTACCATTGTCTTTCTTCAAGAGCTGGATGGAGGTGTGTGACGACACAGCTCAGTCTCATACAGACAAAGCCTGATCTGGAGATGTTTGGTCCTAATAGGATAGTACCAATCATAGAACCTTAGAATCATAGAATGTTTTGAGCTGGAAGGGACCTTAAAGACCATCCACTGCCACCCCCGGCCCTGGGCAGGGACACCTCCCACCACACCAGGTTGCTCCAAGCCCCTTCCAACCTGCCCCTTGAACCCCTCCAGGGATGGGGCAGCCACAGTTTCTCTGGGCAACCTGGGCCAGGCTTTCTCCATTCTCACACCAAAGAAGTTCTTCCTTGAGCCCTTTGAGGGACTGGAAGGGGCTCTAAGGTCTCCATGGAGCCTTCTCCTCTCCAGACTGAACTCCCCCAACTCTCTCAGCCTGTCCTCACAGCAGAGGGGCTCCAGCCCTCTCAGCCTCTGTGGCCCACTCCAACAGGTCCATGTCCTTCCTGTGCTGAGGACTCCAGAGCTGGAGGCAGAGCTCCAGGTGGGGAACGATTCCCTTGGTCCTATGTTTCCTTGGCTGAGCCCTTCAGTTGCCACAGGGCTTTTACCAGGAGAACATCACCCAGTGTTAAACCTAAACCCTTTCTGGTGGTCATAGAAAGGCTCGAATAAGATTTACGGGATACAAGGGCTCCTGCTGAATGACTGTCACCCTTCCTACATTACTTTTTAAGCACAACCTGTTATTTTCAGATAAAGACAGATAAATAATCAGCTGGTGAGGTAGATAGGCATAAATAGATATACTGGAGAAAGAGACATTCATATCAGCATCCTGCTGCCTGTCTCTCTTTAAGAAGCAGTGTTTTAAACATTACTCTTTTCACAGCCATAAAGAAAGACTGATTGGTTTTTTAAAGAGAGCTGAGATTCCCGTCTGATCACACAAATGGCTGGAGTGGAGCTTGAAAAAAAACCCCTCAGCTATTGGGAGAATTGCCCCAGAATTGTAATTGGACAATAGCAAGTTCACAATTACAGATAAGGCTGAGGTCTGATAGATGCAACACAAGACATGGGCAATGGAGAGCCCTATTTTCATCATGTAAGAAAAGTGGCCTGATTTTTCTCATTTCTGGAAGATGATGGGCACCGAAACCAAATTTCGCCGTTTGGTTTGTAGTACTCCATGATTCTTTCTTTTATAATTGTGACCCAAAAATGGCAAAAAGGATTTTGTATCCGGAATTCAAAGACACAAAGAAAACAAAAAAACCCAAGGAATCAACTAATGAAATGGATCAACCAGTAATAATTATAGCCTGAAAGAGGAAAACTTGGTGAAGCCATGAAGGTATGAATGGGGGAAGCTGGAAAGAGTTTTCTGAGTTTAGCATCAGAAACTTATTTTCTAATAAGCATCAGATAAATTTGCCTCTTTACAGGGGACAAGAATTACCCATCATTGGTGTTTGCTGTGGATTCCCTCAGTGCCCAACATGTAACACCTCCCTATATACAGAATATATATATTCCAGCTACACAGTACTGCTGTACTTTTGTCCAATTTAGAGGGGTTTAAGTGTGACTTTAGTGGATTTTTCTCCCCTTAAACTGAGACCCAGTAACTCTGACCCGTGCTCCCACCTGATGTGTTCACAAGCTCTTGATTTATTAAGCTCATCCTACAGAAATATATAAATTTAGGTATGCACTTAAAATGAGGAGCACCACTTTGCAATGGGGCCATCATGGTTGTAAGTCCTGGGACTGCTGTACTAAAGACCATATGTCTTGGCTGAATTTTAACACGTTGGTGCAGCATGTCCCTGTTATTTCTGCATTTGCAACCGAAAAATACCAAGAGGTGAATATTTTAAAATTACTTTTTCATTGGCATTTTCATTTTTTAAATATAAACATCATCTGGTTCGCGTTAGTCAGTCAGCCAGACAGGAAATAGTAATAAGTTTTGTTGATGTTATTTTTCTCTGAGGGATTAACAAGGACAATATTTATATATGTATTAAGAGATTGGTGCATACCCTTAGGCAGCAGCAAAGAGCATCAGAAATATCAGCAACATTGGAAAAACTTACAGGTGGCTGCCTGCTATTGCCTTTCAGCAGAATGGGAGGACCAAGGGCAAAGAAAGGACATCTCTTTGGACATCAGCACCGGATTACTCTAAGCTAAATCATCTTGTTCTGCTCACCAGAAAGGGACAATATTCCAAGAGAGGTTCCAACAGAGTTATCTATTCAATCAGCTATTGCTGGATGAAGATTCAGGTCCAATGCTAGCAGCCGTGCTTCAGCAGGGAGAATAAGGGGGAAATTGCCCTCTAAAGAAAACACTAAATTTCTGATATCCTAATTCTCCATTAGCCTGATCTGGTACATGCTTATGATGATGAAAATCAGTGTTGTGGTACTGTCTGTGGATCCCAGCTCCAATCAAAGGCCCTTTTGCAGGATATAATCCATACATCCTGCAGCACAGCCCGCTCTTCATGGTTGTGGCTTTGGCAATTAACTGAACTGTCTTAATTAAGAAGCAAGTCAGGCCAGCTGGCCTCTGGAGTCAATAGCAAGAGAGGGATATCTTCAGGCAGCACAGGATGATTTGAGGACCCAAGTTGGCTTCTGTAGGGCATCCTTCTGTTTTTGTTGACTGATGAGGGAATATCGGGTGGGATTTATCTCCCTCCATGACGCAGCACCCAAGCCTGAGATGGTTATGTAGATCCTGTCTGCATCTCCTTTCACTTTAAAGAGACCCTACACAGAACATACTCCCAACCATTTATGATCAGGGTGAAACTTGGTCCAAGAATTGTAATCACAGAGAGAGAATAAAGGGGATGGGACAAGTAAGACATGAGTGGGGTTACAATGTGCTGGAGCCCACAAAAGGCCAGAGCTCAGCAGGCACTGACTGCATCTCCTGAATCCCTGTCCTATGGCCACTCTAGTGAAAGAGATGACAATCATACGATGACATTCAGATGGAAACCACACAGACTGACAATACTTTGCTCTTTTGCACACCCATTTGACACCAGACTTCCAACCATTTCATCTTGCTCTGTCCTTCCAGCTCCTCCACAAGCTACAGCCTCTTTAATTCACACCAAGTCTGTGTAGGATGGAGAGCAGTGAAGGGAAGAAACCTTGTGGCATTAGAGATGGGAGGGAAAAAGGCAAGCTGTGATTGATGCCTGTAATACCCACCGCACAAATCATAGAGCTCAGTGAAACTCCTATAATTTAAGGGAGCAATAAGGAGTGAAACATTATGCCCATGTCATATATGATGGCTCTTGGAATAAGACAAACACTGTGCAATCAGCTGAGACAGCAGGACACAAAAGAGAAGCCACACACTGAGAATATAAATACTATGGACCCAAAATTGTCCATTCCCAGATCTGGGCATCTGACATGAAGGCACCAATCTGAAGCAGACAGGAGCATCTCCTCTGTGAAGCTCCTCAGAGAATACAGTGAAAGCAAAAGCATCTCTCTCTGATTTAATTGCTTTGAAAGGTTTTCCATTCTTCCTGTACAAGGATTTCATCTGAGCCACCCTCCTTTCAGGTCAGCAGGATATAAACTTTGTGACTGACTTTAATGAGATTTTGTTCATACTCTGAAGGGTAAGAAGAGCCTGCACTGAGTAAAGCTTGAATGCTCCTAATTCCCACTTACTTCTTCACATGTAGGTCTAACCTCCTCTCACCTTGGGCTGAGCGGCTTCCTGAACAGGGAAATTTTGGATGGAAAAGGGGACAACTGTCCTGGTCCCATGTGCAGTGCCTGGACACCTATATGCTCTCAGGTGAGGTCCTGCAGGAGGAGAAATGCTTCATTTGTAACTCCCAGTAGACCTAAACCTGAGTTTTACTGTGTTTGTCAGCAGGCTCTCAAAGCATTTAAGCAGAATATTGTCCCCTCTCCCATACCACATGCAAAGAGAAACACAGAAGGTTGTAGGAGGTGGATATAGGTTGGGCTCTTCCTCACCAGAAGAAAGACATTGAGGTGCTGGAGTGGGTCCAAAGAAGGGCAACAGAGCTGATGAGGGGGCCAAACCACAAATCTTGTGAGGAGCAGCTGAGGGTGTTCAGCTTGGAGAAAAGGAGGCTGAGGGGAGACCTTCTCACTGTCTGAGAAAGGAGGGTGTAGCCGGGGGGGGGTGTCGGTCTCTTCTCCCAAGGAACAGGCGATGGGACAAGAGGAAATGGCTTCAAGTTGCACCAGGGGAGGTTTAGGATGGATAGAAATGGATAGGGAGAAATTTTTACAGTGAAAGGGGTATCAAGCATCGGAACAGGCTGCCCAGGGCAGTGGTGGAGTCACCGTCGCTGGAGGTATTTAAAAGCCGGGCAAACATGGTGGTGAGGGACATGGGCCAGTGGTGGGTTTTGTCAGTGTTGGGTTGAAGTTTGGACTCAATGATCTGAATGATCCCTTCCAACCCAAACTATTCTATGATTCTTCCAGCACCGTGGTGGGAGCATGGGAGAGGATGCAGTGGGATCGCCTGGGAAACATTTCCTTCTGTGGAGGGAGGCAGACTTGGGGAGAGCCATCACTGCTCTCAGGCAGGCAAGAAGAGATGCTGCTCAGCAGCAGATCTTGGGGTGCTGGACAGAAGAGGGGGTACTGTGCCCTCCCCTGCTCCCTCCCTATACTGTGTCCTGATGGTGAAAGGACCCGCTCTTGGTGGTGGTGATGGACTCTGCAGATGCCCTGCAAGCAGCAGCTGGAGTGTGTCTGGAAGAAGGATGGAGCAATGGCTGTGTTAAGGCCTTGGGGGTTGGCTGCTATATCTGTTAATCAACTTTATGAAAACCTTTAGGGTCAAAAGAGTAATAAAATAACGGAGGACAAGCCCATGCTGCCTCTTTGCACTTTCCACCTTTCTAGTCATTTTATCCTTCCTTTCCACAAAATCAGCTCACTTCGGCCTGACCTTGTAATGTGACAGCTCTGTTCAGCCCAGAGAAATTAAGATGATTTGTCCCCCTTCATGTTACTGCATTTGCTTCCGCCGTGCTCCTCCCATCTGTTTGCTTCGAGCTCAAGGCTCCCTAATTGTATTCCAGTGGAGACAAACCCCATGATTAAAACTCAACCACGAGCCTATCCAGGCTTCGGCAGCGCAGGCGTCGGGGACCCTGAAATTGGAAACTCAATCTTTCTGATGGATTTAATTCGGGGATCTGTTTTGTCACCCCTGTGTTGGGTGCAAGAGCAGCCCCCATCCCGCCTGCTCCTCCTCCTCTCACTCCCCCTGGCAATTTCCTCATTGCTTAAAAATATTCAGGGAGGCTACATCAAAGCGAATATTGAGACTTGTATTATTGTTGCTAGGGGTGACATTAGATGAGAATTATATGAAACAATAAGGGCACTGGAGTATAATCCATTTGACATTTGGAACATGTTCCCAGTGCTCTGTGCTCCTTGAAACGTTCACACAACAGAACTGTCTTCATTTTCATCACAATATTTGTGTGCGTGAGTAGATTTATCCCTCTGTATTTCTCAATCTGGTCACTCTCTGCAGGGCCAACAAAAAGAAAATCCTCACCTCTGGGGCTGCTGCCCTCTCCAGGTATCATTTTTGTTTGTTTATACCCAGAGGATGGTGGGGGCAGTGAATTCCTCTCAGCATAAGGCTGGTCCATCAGACCAGTGCCCGATGATCCCAGTGAAGCCACCAAGTTCTAACCCTCACCCTGTTGTGCCTGCTTGTCCTGAGCCAAGGTTTGAATTTTGGGGACACTCTGGGAAGTAAAGTCAAAGAAGCCTATGGGGAACAGTTTTGGTTCAGAATTGCCCCAGAATGGCAGAGGGTGAAGATGTATTTTTGAGAGATGGGTTCCTGCTCTCCTTCCTCTGGTCAGCTGCCATGAATGGTTGGCCACATTGGGTCTCAGTGCATGACAAGGGTATGTCCCTGCAGAGCTGGGTCCTCCAAGCCCTGAGCCCACCCACTGAAGGGCACAGGCATAGGCATGGGCATGATGCTGGGGCTTTTGTCCTCCCTGGAGCAGAGACAGATTTTGCTGCCTCCACCCAGACTACACAAACACAAGAAAGCACAGCTGCAAAGTAAAACCCAAATTCCTCTGAATTTCAAAAAACTTCAGTTTTCAACTTCATGGCCAGAGCACATCCAGGAGGAATTATTTTAGACTGCAGTTCCCCTTTGTATTCCTGTTATCCCAGGGATTTGCAAAGGAGCCAGAGCTGGTGATGAGGCTTGTTCGCACTGGTGGATGGTGATGTGGGCACCCTTGCTCCTTCCCAAAGTCCACCTTAATGGTCGCTCTCTCTCCAACACAACATACAAAGACGGACATTTTTAGGAATAAAAGCCTGGCCTCTTTAAAAGTATCATCACCAAGTTCAGCTGGTCCCAAACTGCAACCAACGAGGCAGCTCAAATATTCGTGTATCCACACAAATACATGAACAGACGCACCAGCGCACGCCCAGAAGCTCCTCCTCCATAGACTCAATAGCGATCTTCCAAGTCATTATCTCAATTGCAGATTCAACAGGATTTGAATCTCATTTGCTTGCTGGATTCCCCATGCACAATATCTTTCCACTCAAGGCACCCTCACTGCCATATGCTGGTCCCCTGCCCGATGAGCTGGCTCGCAGCTGAGCCCTTATTCCTTACGACCACTGAGCAATTTAGCTGTGAAATTACCCTGGGCAGCACTGGATCCCCTTTCATCTGGAAAATGTGCAATATCACATCTTAAAGAGATAGAATACACAGAATGTAAGGAATACAGAATATACAGCCTGGGCTGGATCTTGCAGAGGTTTTAAAGCTCTTTGGGTTACTGTTAATTTGGCTGAGAATGGTCAGGTTTCAGTTCTTGTTGTGTTGGAGTGTCGGAGAGAGAAAAATGTAGGGAAAGACAGCAGCAAATTCACATTCCAAGACTCCAACAGCAATGACTGCATTAAAAATGTGTTTATCCCATATAATATCTGTGCCTTATGTTACTTCTGCTTTAGAAATCATTATCTTGCCCTCTGAGCTACATGTTGTGCATTATTTCCTACAAGAACTGTGCATCCAGCCTGAAGAGTCAGCCCAGGTTTGTTTAAAGTTTCCTGAAGGTTCATGAACTTATTTGAGAATCTGGGCTGATTTATGGGGCTGATATAAACACAGGTGAAACTCATTGGACTCTGCTTGAGATTCTGGGCTCATTCTCATTCGAATCTCAAAGCGAAACTTTCGGAACATGAACCTTCCAAAACTGCCAATGAATCAAATGTTTTGTAAAAATTCTTGCAAGATGAAACAGCGAGAGATCCCGCACAGACTGTCACCGTGCCGATTATGTTTCCACCCTGGAAGACAGCAGTGGAAATTATTTCACTGCAGGTTCTCACTAGTGAAGGCATGGGAAACTGCAGCCTTGGTGATTCAGGCTGTGTTTATCTTGCTGCAGATGCTGGTTCTCCCTGTGGTTTTAACAGCAGGGCTCAGGAATTGAAGTCCCTGCTTTCCTGCCCCTGGAGCACTGGCTGCTCTGGTCCCTCTGCCTGGGTCTGGCCAGTGTCCACAGGCTCCAAATTCTGAGTTGTGTCACCAGGGGGACGATATACCTCGGACCCTGAGTCCCGACACAGGTTAACAAGGAAATGAAAGCTGCTTGCATGGCAAAAAGTATCTTTAAATAAAGAACATAATGGCAAAATAAAAAATCCTTTGGAACTAAAGGATTAACACTTTCTCTTTTCAAAACCACAGAAACAACTTGAAAATGTTAATATTTTTCTCCCAGTATGAAGATGTGTTGACATGGCTCCTTTCCTACCACAACAAATCACTGCTTCTCCATGGCAGAAGTCAGCAATGTCCTCTTCTGCCCATAACCACTGACTCCACTGGCTTCCCCACCATGGTTTTCCATTCACTTTGGCCCTTTCTATGATGACAGATGATGCAAGTTATTAAGTTCTCCCCCCTTGGGAATGGGAATGGAGCCAAATGATGCACCATATTGGCAGGACATATTGGTGGCATCCATTATACTTCTCTCTACCAAAAGGATGCTGGAGGGATTCAGCATCCAGCCCCTCAGCTGCTCTTTGCCCAGCTGCAGCCGAGAGCCAGGGAACGATGAGGAGAAAGATTTTCCCACTGAAAAGTGCACATTCAGCTTTTTAACTTGGCATTTATAGAAATGATTCCAGAAGATGCAGGGCAGGGTGAAGGCTGGCCTTCTAAGGTGAGATGAGCAGGAGCAGCTCTCCTCCTTGCCAGCCTTTACCCAAGGTCCTCGTTCTGAAACCTTTGTACTGTCCTTTTAACTAAGTACGAAGATAATTAAATTTCGCAGTGTGGTTACACCTCAGTAAATATTGTCTATAAAAATCAATTGGCATTCACTGTACTTAATGTATAATAACGATTCTTATAAATCTAAATTATCCTTATAAATCTAAATTAAATGCCTAGGTTTAAATGTATTTAGGACATTTAATTAATAAAGTGTTACCAAATAACCATCACTAATCTGTTTACTTCAAGCCTGATTTCCATTTCCAAAGGATTTATTTCTCAGCAGTGTCTGTGGGAGGGTAAAAGTGAAAGTATGTGAAAGGGTTTTAAAAAGCTGCTGCAGGTACCAGAAATATTCAGAGATTTCCCAATAAATTCCTTCATCTTTTCCCCCATGGAGAAATGCTGATGTGTTTTTCAAAGGAAAAGGTCCATCTTGACCCATCTGTAATTTTAAGTATTCAAAAAAAATGTTTTGAAATCCAAAACATCCTGTTTCGACATTTTCCTAATTAGAAGCTCTGTCTTTCTGTTTAGGTTGATTTTCCAATTCAAGATGTAAATTAACTTACAAAGAGATAAAACAATTTAAGGATGAAAAGGTCAAAATCATAACCTTAAATTAGACATAAACACTGTATGGGTTACCCATTTGGGAAAAACACAGATTTTTACTTTTTTCCCTGGAACTTCTCTTGAAACAGCCCTTCAATGAGATCTAATGGGCAAAGAGGGTGCCCCAAGGTCCATCAAGGAGCCTGTGACAGGCAAGGGCCTGAAGCTACACCTCCAAGAACAGCTGGGCTCAGCTGGTTTTGGTTGAAAAAAACCCAAATTCTGGTAAACCTGGTATGTGTCATAAACCAGCACCGAGTTCATTCACTTCAGCCTGTTGGTCCCTTCCCCCCCTTCAAGTTCCCTGATCAAAACATTGTGATGTTTTATTTTGAAATGGGATTTTATTACTCAACCAATGTCTTTCTAGACAATTGAACAACACAGACTTCACAATCTCCCCCAAATGAAGCAAATGTTTTTTTTTCAAGCCAGAACGAGTTCTTATACGCTTTCTTTTTTGCTAAAAAAGCTGGAGAAAACACATTCTGTATCAAGTCAACCCTGGAATATTTTGCAATAGGCACTGAGAGCAGCGACCCAGCCAGCTCTGCCCCAGCTGGACTTTAACCACTGGATTATTCATTCCTCCCACCATAATTAATGCCCATTGACTTAACTCGCGGAAAGCCAGGGGGTCAAATTCAGCATGAGTGCAACTCTGTTGAACCACATACTAGATCTAATCCAGTGATTAATTTAGCTAAAAACATATAATTACGGGCAATAAAAAGTTATTTCTTTTGCTGCTGGAAACCGTCTGCGGCTGTTTCCCCCCTATAATAGCAACTCCTGCCAGCATCTGGGGCCAGAATCGTTCCCAGCCCAGTCCATATTGATGTAAATTATTAGTCTTAAACACATCCAGTGCCCTGTAAGATAGAAAAGGATGATCCCAGCCTGGCAGCAGAGTAAGATGTTGGGACCCTCTTTAGGTTGAGCAGATGATTCCAAGCACATTAAATTCACTCCCTCTCACAGGGCGCAAAGCAAGGTTTATGTACTAATTAAGCCAGAGCTGAAGGTTATAGCCAGACACTCAATTGCAATTGTTCTCGTGCATTTTAATTAATTGCTCCTACAAGTTGCTCTCCCATTCCCAGCCCAGGGAGGGGGGCTCATTCCAGGAGCGCTCCTGGTGTGGAGAACAACCCTTGGTGTGACACCCCACCAGGCACGGGTCCCCACACCTCTCCAGTGCCAACCCAGCCTCCAGCCTGGCTCTGCCTCACATGCTGAGGTGAACCCCAGATTCCCCTTCAGCACTAAGTCTCCAGTGGGGCCAGACCCACCGCCCTGAGCCCCACCATTCCCTCTGCTGAGCCGCCGTCAGCAGTGATGGACGGGGAGGACTGCAGTATGTCCAGCTCCCAAAGGGCTTCTTTAGCCATAGTTAAATTCACTATGGAAAAATAATTCAAAGGAAAGCACCTTCTAGGAAGATGAGGTATTTTATAAACTGTCTATCTTTTTCCGCTTGGTTCAGACTGAGTTTGGCAGATGGAAACAAGCCCAGTCCTAAAGAGAGAAAGAGGTTGGGAAAATATTTTGAAAGGGAGCCTGGCATCTCTGCCTTAACAACTGCTCAGCTCTCAGAGTGACATTTGACTTCATCTGTCTAACTAGTTTGACAATCTCTCAGTGTTTTCTGTGATTGGGATAATTTATTTGTTTTCATGCTAAGTTTTATTGCTTATTGATTTTCCGAGTCGTTCTGAACCTATGTCAGCTTTTATCTTCTTGAAGTAATAGAAATTGTTCTGCAGAAGATACACTGTGTAAAATTTTATTGCCAGCCAGGCTAAAATCTACACACACTCTTAATTACCATGATTACAACCCCTTCGGATTACAAATTTGGACCTATTGTTCCACCTCTGTTCCACCTAACGACACCCACTGTAAAGAATTTGTTAATCCAGGCACCAGATCACTGAGTGGGTAAATCACAGGCCGAGGAGAAGAAGTGAGGAGCACCCAAGCTGTCACCTCTGGAGTCCAGTGCTTCGGATTCCCCCGACTGCCAAATGACAAATTGTTCTTAATAACTATTTCTAGTGCCTGCTCTTGGAGCTCTGCACCTCTGGGCAAGGCAGGCTGGGTGGTTTCTTCTGGAGAAACCCTTTGTGACCTGTCCTCCAGACCAGAAGAGATGTGTCTCTCACTTGAACAACATGAAACCACCCTTATTGCATGACGGGTCTGCTCCTGCTTAGGGTGTTGATGGGGAGAACATCCCTGGAGGGACAGAGGGAGGCAGAAGAGGATGTATGGCAAGAGTTTTAGTCTGGTTGGCTCCTCTTGAAGGTGGTAAGAGGATACAGAAGTTACAAGGAAGACTCGTTGTTACTCTCTGCTCCATCTCCTCCCTCCTTCTCTCCCCAACATGGGGCAGAAACCCAGACAAAGGGTCAGGTCCCTTTGAGGGACCCTTTGAGCTAAGCTCAAACCCTACCTGGTCCCGAGCATCCCAGTTGGGCTGGGATGTGCTGAAGCTGCACCCTGGTGAATGGCACAGCGTGGGAGGGGGAGAGAGAAGGGGGGAGCAAAGGGAGGAAGGAGGGGAAGCGCTTCTCAATTTAGAAAGTAATAATGCAGCTTAATTGTACCAGCAGCTGGCAGTGCTAGAAGGAGTGAGGTGAGGCTTAATTATTGCTCTTGGCAGCTGCCTACTCTGCTGAGCATGTTGATGGGAGAAGAAGGCTTCTTCCAGACAGGTTGGGAGAGGGCAGGGTGAAGGATGCTGGCCTGACACCCACCGAGGGGGCTGAACATGGAGAGAGGGGGGACACCTGTTGCTCAAGAGCATCAGATGGGACTTCAGTCTACCTCCAAATGGAAGGGTGAGCAAGGAGACAGCTCTCTGACCTGCTCCTGAAGGGAGCAGGGAAGGGTAGGCATGAAAAGAAAGGTTTATCTGTGAATAGAGACCAATCCAAAGCCTGTGAGAAGGGTGAGGAATGGGTGAGGAGGTGAGACCTGCCAGACACAGCCCAATTTGAGGTTTCTGACCTTCCTGCAGCCCTGCAATCAGTTTCTTCTCCCAGCAGCTCATGATTCCAGCTCCAGAGGTGTCCAGGTTACCTTCTGGCTGCTGGAAGCCCCTGATGGGACATGACCTTGGAGACGGACTTCTGCTAAGCAGATTCATGCATAGTTTAATACATGCAGTTTTACCTCCCTTTCTGCTTTTATCCTCTTCCAACACCAATCAGGGGGAAGGGCAAATGTGACTGGGATGGTTTCTACTTCTATAAGAACCGAGCTGGATTTTCATTAGCACTAAGATCCTTTTCCACCATATAGGTTATGGAGAAGGTCCTGAAAAGAAGGTGAAAATAATTTACATCTGCTTTAAAACTCCTTCACACTGTCAGAGGGATGTGAAAGAGCTTCCACATAACTGCAAAGAAACCCCTTCATTCTCCCATTTCTCAGCTTGCCACCACGCAATGATGCTGAAATTGTTGATTAGCTGACATTCAACACTTAAATGCTACAAGCCTGTATTATTTATTTCTTGGGCAGAGAATTACCACTATGTGTTATTTTTATTTTACGGATCCAGCTTCTGAAACTACTTAAAAAGCTTTCGATCAAAGATGTACAGTGGTGCTGACAGAACACAGAAGAGTTTTCACTGGGGAAAGCCATCATTAATTATCAGACTGTAAGTAGCACTGATAGTGCAAGCATTTGATTTTGATTTAATGTCTAAATAAGCTCGCTTACAATGGTAAAGTGCTTCTTGTTTAATTGAAAAGCACTAAGTTTTCTATCTCCCCTTCTTGTTTCTCATTCTGGCCATGATCCAGGTGTAGAAATAGAAAGGAACATGAAGAGAATGCAAAAAGTCAGCGTGAAAAAGCATCTTAGCCACAAGCATCTTAGCCACAGGAGCCTGATGAGCTTTGTGCCAACACCACTGCTGAGTTGTCTGGACCATCTTGTCTCTTCAAGGCTGCCCTTGCCCTTCAGCCCTCTTTCCATCCTATCCCAGAGCCTTTCTGTCTGTCCGTCCGTCCGTCCGTCCATCCACCCATCCATCCCACCCTCTATCCCCTTTCTTCTTCCTTATCTCCCTTATCACTTTCTGGAAATCCTGTCATTAAGGGTCCTCTCCCAAAAGGGAATTTTCACCTTGAAAAAGATCTTTGGTCAAAAACAAGTACGTTGCTGTAGAAGAGAGTTGAGATGTTGCCTTGGCAAGAGAGGACAGGAGAGAGGAGAGGCTTTCATAGAATCACAGAATGGTTTGGGTTGGAAGGGACCTTAAAGCCCATCCAGTGCCACCCCCTGCCCTGGGCAGGGACACCTCCCACCACACCAGGTTGCTCCAAGGACCCTCCAACCTGCCCTTGAACCCCTCCAGGGATGGGGCAGCCACAGCTTCTCTGGGAAACTTGGGCCAGGGTCTCACCACCAGAGATGTGATGAGTTTCTGTCCTCTGCCTGTGGCTGGCAGTCCCCGCTGCTCAGGCCCACACAGTGTGCTCTGGCCATCGGAGACTGTTTTGAATGGGGAGTTTGCTATACTCAATTATTTAGCTCATTCCTTTCATGGACAAATCTCCTGTCCGTGGACAAATCTCCACAGACAAATCTCACTCTGCCTGTTCAGGCAGATAAACATCTGTCTGCAGCTTCAGAGCCAGCCCAGACGATGCCGGGTAGCGCAGGGTGGGAGTTACATCCATGTCCGTGCTCAGACGTTGCAAAAGGCAAATAGCAAATGGAGGTGACAGTTTCATGAGAAGTGGGGAACTGGCATGACAGCTCTTCTCCACTGCCCAAATGTGCACGCTCATAAATGATTTTCCACTTCAGGTGCCTTCTACAAGTGTTAATGAACTAACCCTCCTGATGGCTCTCTAGAGGAAGGGTGCTGTGGGGGGGGGGGGGGGGAAGGGGAAGCCAAGGCTTGTCTGAATTCCCAGGAAGAGTCTCCACCAGAGCAGGTCCCCAGGCAGCAGAGCTGAAAGCATCTCCCTCTGCTCGGAGGCTGAAGTGTGAGTGCTGGGCTGTGCTTGCACACGTGGGTGTTTGTTCACATGAGAAATAGAACCACAGAATGGTTTGGGTTGGAAGGGACCCTAAAGCCCATCCAGTGCCACCCCCTGCCCTGGGCAGG
>BJBW01000001.1:130096-157926 GCA_004320125.1 Scolopax mira
CTGTGGGACCTGCTCTGGGTGGACCTGTTTTGGCAGGGGGTTGGACTAGATGATCTCTAGAGGTCCCTTCCAACCCTCTATCAGTCTGTGATTCTGTGAAATTTCAGAATGATCCCTGGTTTTGGGAAACCCTTGCCAGGAAGCAGCTTGGCAGAGGCGGGGGGAGGTTACTCCCACCTGCATCATGGAAAACATGGGCAAAACCAATACCAGGGGAACCAGAAATGTTCCCATATCACCAAATCTGTGTTTTTCTCTCCCTAGAAAAGTTCCAGGTGAAAAATATCCCCCATTGCCCTGAGCTGGCCACTTGCTCAGTGGCAGTGCCTTGCCCGTGGCGAGAGGGGACTGGTCTCCTCGTGAAGGCATTGGGAGGAAGTTCCCAAAGCCAGGAACAGCACAAGAAAGGAGGGGAAGGTACACGGTGACCTCCACACTCTGCTCATCAGAATAATGTCTGCAAACTTCTCTAGAGGAACAACATCCAAATACATAAAACATCTCTGCCTGGGCTGACAAATACACCTTTCTTTGTGTCTTTTTGCTGTTCTTACAAGACTAATGAGAAAATTTCCCTGTGATTGCCTCATTTACACGTGCTCGCTCGCTCTCCCTCCGCACTGAGTAGCTAACACTAGGAAGATTTAATAGTGTGATATCACTTTAATGCAAAGAGCATAAATAAAGCTCTTATAACTCTGTAATTACGTCTGCATTGCACCTATTAACCATTCATCTGCACGCAAGGGTCTGCACAGTGACAGGGGGATTTTAAAGGTTTTTCCACACTCCAGACTGGGGGAAAAAGGAGTGGAGAGAGAGGGAGGGAGGTTTGAAACTCTGGCTCCAAGACCTGCACCTCTCTTGGGTATTGAGTGCATAATCCAGAAGTAATCCTGAGGTCGTGATGCTCCACTTAAAACTGCCCGGTGTCTGGCATTTTTTTTATAGGAAATAAGAAATCAAAGGTCCCATCTATTCCCACTGCTCGTGGTATCACTTGGTATATGAGACCCCTCTCTCAGACGTGAAAGCTCGGGCAACGAGCTCTGGGGAACTCGACCAGAAACATCCAGGCTGCAGCAGTGATTTGAGCTCTCTAACAATCTCCACGTCTACATCGAGGCAAAATAAGCTCGGTCACTTAAATCAAATCAAAGCAGAGTGTACTTGATCAGTTTAACTCTGTGAGCATTCAAGAGTACAAGCACTCCTGGTCCCCGTTGCCCCCAGCACATCATGTAGATCAGATAGAGCCGCGATAACAGGCGGAGGGTGCTAAAAGCTGATCCTAAGTGTCTCTGTTGTTAAAGCTGAGCAGGGGAATGGTGTTTTGTTTGCCCAGAGTTCTCAATTTTCACACTGGTTTCATTCGGTGTCACAGAGAAAACAAACCCCAAAATGCTGACATTCTGGCTGCAGCGTGGTGGGCTTTAGAGCTGACTTTGGGTGATGTAATACGTTATCACTTGCCAGGCAAAAATAATCATTCAAAACGAAAGCGGAGTAGAGAGGAGAAAGTGAGATGTTGTATTTAAAAATACCAGCATTTTGACTTTGTCTGAACTTTGCTCCACTTCTCCGCAACGACCAAATTCTAGGGAAATCAGGGTAAATCTGGAAAACATTTTCATGTCAACAAGTGCTAAGCGGAGACGATCTGTCAGAGTTCCTCTGAGCCAGCTCCGTAGGTTTATTGTATCTAAAGGTTGTTAAGCCTTGAATATGAACCACGCTCCTGCTGGCAAAATGGGAACACAACCTCTGGTCTTTTGGTATAATTACGCTGCATAATGTGGAGTATGATGGAAAACTCTCCTCCACGGCTCCCTTCAGCAGGGAAAAGGCTCCTCATGATGCTGGGAGGTTTCTGCCGTGCACCAGCTGTTCCCATCCACTGCTGCCGCAGGAAATTCAGGGTGTAGTTAAGAAGGAGAGGTTGTCAATGATTTGCATAGCACAAGAGCTTATAACCCGGAGGATAAATCTGACAATTCATGACACACCGTCTTCTGAAACGGCTTTTCAACTCTCTTGCCAACGTGCAAAATACTCTGCTGCTTCCCCCAGCTCCTTCTTTGTGCCCTGGCACCGCAGCAGCACCTCTCCATGCCCATCCCCATCTGCAGTGAGGAGAGGTTTAAGGGTGAACCTTCATGTATGTAGGATTCCTGACCAGTTCTAAGGATAGGATAACCCCACAGGCTTCTCTAAAGGCAAAGAGAAACCAAGGTGAGCAATGAAACCAGAGATGTACTGATGGAAGATACAGGTGGCAATGTTTATAATTTTCATTTTAAAACCTTGAATTTGAAAGGGTAAGCAAAGCTAACGAGAGTAAAACTCACACTGAAGCTGCAGCAAACACTGAATTACACCAAAGGTTGTGACGATTAGTAAACAATTAGGACCAATATTCCATTTTAACCAGTGCCACTGAAGCTACATGTGGCTAATTTCCAGCACCAGGAAGAGGGGAGATGGAAAAAAATGGGATTCTAATCACACAGCCAACAAAATTAAACCAAGAATTATTTTCATCCATTATAACTGATTGTTGTAAATTAAAACTAGAAGAAAATAATTGGTAGCATGTAGCTTTTAGTGTTTGATACAGATTGGGGCAATTAGATTTTTTTATTAGGAACACTAAACTCATCTGCCACGCTCTTGTGTCTTTAGCAAGATGCATCATGGCTGATTACTGTGCACAGCCCGGTGTCACAGTGGGGTTTGTGGCCATGAGAATTTGCTCCATTAAGACCAAAATTCTTGCTCATTCCTGTGATCAACATGACTGAGCTGGGTTTTGAGTGAGTTCCCCGGTGAGCACGACGAGAGAGGTGTACTCTGTTCCTGTGGCAACTGCGGAGCAGTTTCCTTATTTCAGCTCTGCTCACTCCAGGCTGGGGCCAACAAGACAACAGCTCCACTGCTGGAGATGTTCAGCATCTCCAAGAATTATCCAACATCCAGGAAAACAATTTCCTTTTGCCTTGAGAGGAGGGAGAGTTCCTTAAACCGTATTTTCTGCAGTGGGGACGCTGGCAAGTTGGGATCATCATGCTGGCTTGCTCCAATTGCTTCTGCTTGGTACCACAGGCAGCTCCAGAAGACCTTAGCTTGTGAGCTAAGGGTTTGGTGGTGAATCTATTCTGTTGATCCAGGTTCTCTTTGCAACAATCCTTGGGTTTGATTCTTCCCTTGTTAATTTAGTATAGGCTTTAAGCAGTGTGAGCGATGCTGGGATAGAGAGTGGTTCCATGTATCACTGGAAGTGCCTTCTTAGAATCATATAATTGTCCAGGTTGAAAGGGACCTTTAAGATCACCTAGTTCAACCACCAAACTAACTGATAAAAACCATCACTAAATCATGTCTCTAAGCATGATGTCAAACCATCTTTTAAATATCTGCAGGGATGGTGCCTTAATCCTTACCCTGGGCAGCCGAGTCCAGGGGTGAATAACCCTTTCAGTGTAAAATTTTTTTCCTAACATTCAATCTGAACCTCCCCTGGTGCAACCTGAGGCCATTTCCTCTTGTCCCATCACCTGTTCCCTGACTACCCCCTCCTTTCAGGGAGCTGGAGAGAACAAGAAGGTCTCCCCTCAGCCTCCTTTTCTCCAGGCTGAACACCCCCAGCTCCCTCAGCTGCTCCCCACAGGACTTGTTCTCCAGACCCCTCACCAGCTCCATTGCCCTTCTCTGGACCCACTCCAGCCCCTCAATGTCTTTTTTGTGGTAAGGGGCCCAAAACTGGACCCAGCCCTCGAGGTGGGGCCTCAACAGTGCAAAGTACAGAGGAACTGTCACCTCCTGAGTCCTACTCCCTATGCCGTTCCTGACACAGGCCAGGATGCTGGTGGCCTTCTTGGCCACCTGGGCACACTGCTGGCTTCTGTTCAGACGACAGTTGTCCAACCCCCCCAGGTCCTTTTCCACCAGGCATCTCCAGCCACGCTGTCCCCAAGCCACTCTTCACCCTTTTGGGGCTGCTGCTCAGCCTGCTCTGCTCCTTTCCTGGGCTGTATCAGTGGTGGATGTAGAGAAGTCAGGGTTGGTCCCATGAACCCTGTTGTTGCATCTTGAGAAATCAGGACTGGCAAAGCAGTGCTTGGCAGGACTGCTCTCTCGCTGTACAGCACCGGGCACAGCACCCTCCAGGGCTGCCTTTTCTGTGCTTCTGTTTGCAATCCTTTATATTCTACAGGTATCTAAAAATTCAGAGAATGAAGCTGTCACCCTAGTATCACAGAGGCCAGAGGCTCAGGGGTTAAACTTTCTTCTTCTCTATCTGAAGATATTTTCTTACAAGATGAAAAACGTTAGAAAGACCCGGCTTTGTGCCGTGGCAGATTTTTAGAGAGTGGCAGGAAATTAAGTTATATGCTAGCTGTTCTGTTTTTCTGAGAGGTTATTTTTATGCATTTATTTAATTAATTCCTTTGGCTTATATAAGGGTAATGTGATTTTGCATGTCTGCAGCGCTCCCTTTCTTGGGAAACTCGAGCACCCATTTTGCAGAAATAGTCCCTCGCAGCAGCCCCTGTGCCCAGAGAGAGAAGCCACACAACACCACCCAAGAGCCTGTAGTTCTTTCCCAAGACCATAAGTAAAGGCCACCGCTAATTAAAGCTGCAGGGAAGACTGCAGAGAGCTGAACTGAGACTATTCTGGTCGGAAATGTGCCACAACACTGAGTTTCACACCCTTTCTGTTTTCTCGAGGAGGATGCTCCAGGATGCTGGGTGAGTGTGGGAGTTCGAGGAGACCGTTTCCCACCCCTCTGGAGAAGCAGCACCTTTAGGAAAGCAACATCCTGCTCCTCGTGCCCGGGCTGCCACCGGTGGGAGCCGACGGAGAGGGAGGAGTGCCACCTACTGAATCATCAACACTTGGCTTGTTTTGAACGTCTCTGCGCAAACTGAAATAGAAACTTCTTGTTTTGTAGTTGGAAATATAAAGGAGTGGGAAAAAAACCCCACAAAGCTAGCGGGAGGTGGGGAAAGAAGCAACCTAAAAAAAGGAATTTGCTGAATGGCATTTTGTGCTAGCATCGTGTTTATAAATAGCTGAAGTGACACTGCTCTTTTGCAAATGAATTTCTGAATATTTCCGATCAGCAAAGAGTTCAAGCTGCAAATAACAATAAATGGGGGAAAATGTATATAAATAAAAGGCATTAAAAACCCTTTCTGTGTGGGATCAGCATCACATCTTGAAGCTTACATCAAAGGGAGTCAATTAGCAGACACATTTTCTAATTACATGTTCTAATTTACAACAAATCTGGGTTTCTAATGAAGCCTTGATTATTGGTCCAGATGGTAAGGATTGGACCTGCCGTTCTGCAGCATAAGAAGCACCCTGGAAGTGCCAGGAAGACTACTTGATGCTCAAAAACCAGCTTCATCTCCTTCTTTGCCCAAACACCTTCCTTTTCTCCAGTTCCCAAGGAGTTTCTCCAAATTTCACCTTTGCCCAAATGTACCTGAGCAAACAACTGATGAAAGCAGGTGAAGATAATTGATACTGTAAAATGAAACAGCATCTCAACCACCTCCCTGGCCAGTCAATCCATCCACTATTAATATATTCCCTCTATAATCTTGATTTGCACATGCTGAGAGGGAGAATAGTACTTTTTTTTGTGTAATACAACCCACAGGCAGTCACCCAGACACTATTTTTAATTACAGAAAATGTTCCCTGTAAACTTCCCATGGGTAATACTTGTAGTTTTTAGTATTAATCACTCCAAATGAAATGAACACAGTGCCGTAGGGTTTATTTTCTTGCCGGTGGCGGGGACACGGTTCAGAAGGAAGCAAAGAGCCTTTTCCAGGAAGCTGGGGAACCAGCACCAAGCCCAGTAACACCAAAATCTGACCCAAATCTCCGAAAGCAGAGAGGGAGAGGGAGTGGAGAAAGAGAAGCAAAACTATAAACCATGCTTTTTTTCCCCAGAAGCAGGGCAGCAGCAGCCACGTGCTCTGGTCCCGGCTGTAAGAAACTCCTCGCCGTGGCTGTGGCACCAGCAGGAAACCCTCTTTTTCCCAGCTGAGCTGATAAAAGCAGGGATGAGCAACTCTTGGCTAAAGATACCATCTCTCTTCCTCTCTGCAATATCAATACCCCGTGGATTCAACTGTTGTGCCATCTGCATGCCCTTAAGCAGGATTAGGGCACTGTTGCCGCCTTCTAAATCCTTCTAAGAGATTGTCTCTGTCCTGAAGATCTTTCAGTCTGAACAGACACGACAAAGCGCTGGAGAAAGAGGGAACCGAGGCCTGCAGAGAGCACAGGCAACCTGGCTGTTTGTGCCAACAGCAAGAAAATCTATTTCCCTTCCATCCTGATGCAAAGAAAAGAAAATCTTTCCTTGCAGGGCTATTTTCTTCCTTTCTTTTTCTCTGACATGCTTTTTCTCTAAGGTACTAACCGAGCCTTGCTCCATTCCTCGTGGCTCGATAGCTGTGTGCTATCTTGGATCTCACTCTTGAATCCCATTACCTTTTAAACCTGCTAAATCAAAAAATTAATCTCACAGCTCAACCTCCCCAGCACATCCTCGGGGTTTGCAGAGGATGCACCCACCGCTGCCCCTGTGCTTCCCCTGCCCTCGGTTCACAGTCGGGATCGAGTTCCTCAGACCTCCAGGGCTTTTCCCAAAATACCATTATTGTAGCTGTGTGGGGTTTTTTTTTATTTTTTTAAATACTCTACAGACCTGTGGCAAAACCCCAAAGGAACAGACTTCATTGACAGAAGAGCCACACATGTATTTACAGATAAGTCCAGGAGTTTTGGATTGATACAAAAGCAAAAAAACCCCAACCCATAAGACCCTTATTTGATGTCCTGACCACTCCAAGGAGCCTTTTTGGCTTCTTCTACTATCTTTTAATAATACGGTTCTACGAAGTAGAGAAATCTGGGATGAACTTGAACAGAATTAAAGTGGAAGTGAGAAATACCTGAGCATATATTTTGCTATTGAATTGCATTTGCTCGAATTGCTGCAGTCGTACGCATAAACAGACAGCTTATTCTAAAGGAACATGTTGTCTAATATTGCTGCCTGGCTTGAAAACAGCTCCGAGGGAAATTCCTCTCCGGCGTCAGACCTAGTTGGACTAAGCTAATAATAATAATACTAAAAAAATATCAGCGTAGGATTAATTTTAAATTCCAGCAGCCAGTCTAACATGGTCAGCAGGACTATGATCGTGTCGTTTCTCATTCCCCTCTAGGACATGATACATTTGGGAGGTAGGTGGATCTGGCTGAGCTTATTTCTTTTTCCAGTCTATAAAGGGCTCCGGCGAGATACTTAACTCCTGGAAGGCTGCAGTTAAGTAGGATGAAGTGCCTGCTGCATAAAGCTTCAGAAAATAAAGGTCAAGTAAAAAGAACCTGCTAATGTTGTTGAGCCTTGTGATTTTGAAACAAATCCCAGGACTTCCTAGAACCTTGGTTTAACTTTTGCAAGCTGGATGACACGTCTGTGCCTTTGCCAGCGAGGTATTTCCCGTGACCTCGCAATTGTTCCCTCTTGTCCCATCACCTGAAATCCAAGCTCTGTTCAGTGAGCCAGTGCCACGGCTTGTGCTGCCAGCCAGACTGAGACTTCTGCCTCTCTGGAAATGTAGAAATTATTGAAGGACCACTGATTGGAAATCCTAAAAGCCCTTGGTGGATTAAAGAAAATTAATGGAGAGAGAAGAGATCGGACATTCACTTGCATTAATGCAGTGGCCAAGTTCTCTAAGTAGCTGGACTGCCTACTCTTAAACATGGTGTAGTACCTTTTAGAGAGAATCTCTATTTATTTATTTACTTGTTTTACAAATAATGATTACTATTTAAAGCTAAAACACTCTAAAGAAAAAGTAATACTAGCACAGGATAAAAGCAACCAATTAGATGGATGCCCAACACACTCCCGCCTGTCCCAGCGTGACTGAGATCAGTTTGAGAGCTCTCCCCTTGCCAGGGGATTTCAGAGAGCAGAAAGCTCTGGCTCAGGATGTGCACCAAGGTCTGTCCTCATCTCTTTTGGCAGAAAAAGCTGAGCTGGTGTGATAGAGTAAGAACAAGTGGTGGAGGGCACGGCTGGAACATGGCAGGGCCATTGGAGGGACTGCAGGTCATCCTGCTCCCCTTCCAGATGGGATCTGGAGCCTGGCCTGAGCCCAAACAGAGTGATTAAGTACCGCTGATAAAAGAAACCCCATGTACAATATTGAACTTTATTTATTATCCTAATTGGTTTCTACGCTAAGATGGAGTCACTGCTGGGAAATGCATCTCCGAGCAGGATCCAGACCACCCCAAGATGTTGAATTAGTATTCACAAACACAGCAGAAAAATGCAATATATCAGTAATTTCCAGGCAAGTTTGCAGCTGGTGAGAGGTGGAGAACAGAAGCAGAGGCCAGCAGAAGGGAGGCCAGCAGGAGGATGCAGGCAGGGAGGACGGGAGAAGACGGTCAGATGGTGGGTCCTGTCTCTGACTCTTTCCCTCTTGTGGCTGGGTTTCTGTTCCCACCCTTTCTCAGTCCTCTGAAACCATAAAGCTTTGGATTTCCTTGTGCTCTGTGTCTGTGCAGCAGCTGCCCTGATTGGGGACTGACCCAGCCAAGGAGCTCCAGATGGGATATCAAGATGGGACACTCTGAGGAAGAGGATGGGTGTGTGGGTGAGAGCGCAGCTGGTCCTCCAGCCCCAGACAGATCCCACCCACCACGGCTTTAGCTCACTTCTCCCTGGCCTCTTCTGCCTCTGGTATTTTGGAGTAGAGGGCCACCACGAGCACTAATTAATGCCAACTGTTGGGCAGCTTTTCATCTTTGAGGAGCTAGGCAGAGAACATAAACTAATTTTCCTTAGGTCTTTCTCCAGCTGCTGACAGGACTTGGATTTAAACCTAGGGAATTAGATTTTAAAAGCTCCATATCTCATTAATAATCTGTTGAGCCATTAAGTGCACTCAATAGAGATTTTACCACCATTTTTTTGCCATTGCAGCAGCGAATTACATGACCTTCCTCCCAGCCCTGGGGGTAACTGTACAAGTGGCTTTTCCTGACGTTAGCTGAGGAAACAGCCCTGTATCCCATGCCAAGGGCATCAGTTAAAAAAAAATTATTGGAGAGCAGAGAGAAACCTTTTTTATCTTCGGCCTTCATTGCATTTCAAAACTGATACCTTTTTCCTCCCATCGTTTCATTTACATATCAAAATAATTGCCTTCTAAATTCAGCAGATTGCTGGAGTTCTAGAGGTAATCTGCCTTTCAGAAGCTGGTCAAACTCACTGGGTAAGACTGGGGTGTAGTGAATTCCGTGATAAAGTACAGAAATACTACAGCAAAGCCCATGCTGAAGTAGTATCTCTGTAGAGGAGCTGGCAATAAAATGTAGATGTCACTATTATAGGGACATGAAAACCCACAATATCGTTTTCTTTTTATCACCCCAGATCAATAGGAAAAAAATCCCCCAAATCAAACCATTTTTTCCCTTTATTCGGGAATGAAAGTCTATTTTGATGTGTTCCATTTTGCTTTGTCACAGTGAAGTGAAAAGTTTGACATTAGCTTTGCCTCTGCAGCTCAGAAGACTTGTGGCTCATGGAGTTTGTATCTCCATTTTGCAGGTCACCATGGTGATCCCATGATACTGGGGTATCAATAGTGTCCCTGAGCTGGCGAGCCAGAGGGCAGGGAGAGGTGTTAAATCCCATACGGAGAGTAATTTGGGAGTTACAGCACTGAACTTCAAGCCTTTTTTACTTTTTTTTTCTGTTTCTGTTTTTTTTATTTCTATTTTGTGCAAAAATGGAAAATGTAGAAGGACAGGGAGAGGAAGACTATGGAAGACGGATAAAGGATGTGAGAGAGTATGGGGAGATATGGACATTGACAACACTTAATGCTTCCTTATGATTTTGCAAGTTTGCCATAAACAAAAAGATTCACAAAAACCAGAACGATCAACACAACAGCCTGAAACCCCACAAGGATTAACCTTTTGATTTCTAACACAACAGTAGGAAAAGAAATCCTTTCTGTGCAGAGTTTCGGAGTCCTTAATACATCTTACATTTAAAAAAAAAAAAAAGTAACACACAACCAAAAACCCTCAAAAATTGTGTGCTACGTCTCATTTGCCCCAATGATAGCCTGTCTCCTTGAGATCTAATGGGAAACTTAATGACCCCTGAATTTTACTCCTGCACAAAGTGCTCCTGAAGGACCTGGTAAGTGTTCAGAAATGATGAAGCTCGGGCAATCTTGGCCAAACCTCTTGACATGGATTACATTAAAGTCAGTCAGGAAAGCAGGGGTGAGGAGGCTTTGCTAACTCCAGCAAGCAACATGGTTAACCCTCCTGTGATCTGGGCTTGTTCCTCATCCTCCAACCATTAGATCCAGCCAGATGCCAGGGATTTCAGTTGTGCCCTGTGACAGGACAAGAGGAAACGGGCACAAACTTGAATACAAGAAGTTCCACCTAAACATGAGAAGGAACTTTTTTCCTGTGAGGGTGGCAGAGCCCTGGAAGAGGCTGCCCAGGGAGGTGGTGGGGTCTCCTTCTCTGGAGAGATTCAAACCCCACCTGGAGACGTTCCTGTGGGACCTGCTCTGGGTGGACCTGTTTTGGCAGGGGGTTGGACTAGATGAGCTCCAGAGGTCCCTTCCAACACCATGTGATTCTGTGATTTTCCTGGTCAGGGATGGATGTTCTCTCTTCCCATCCAGTCCCACACCTGCCCTGGGCAGGGACACCTCCCACTAGGCCAGGTTTCTCAAAGCCCCCTCCAAACTGGCCTTGAACCCCTCCAGGGAAGGGACAATCTAGCTGGAGTGGAGTGGCATCAGAGATTTTTCACCTTAGCACAGACTTAAGACCCCATTCCCAAAGCTGCACCTTCAATGTGCAACCTACCACAAAACAAAGAGACTAACAGAGTAATTCAAAGAAAAACATCCACGATGCAAGTGGCTGTGAATGCTCTTCATGGGACCAAAGTAAAATGCTCCATAACTCTATCACAGCCAGCTCTGCAGGGAAATGTGCCCATTGTACAGCTGTGGCTGATTGGGACATGAACTGATTTTCTTTCTCTTGCTTAACTGCTCCCTTTTAAGAGGTGGCAATAAAAGCTGAATGCAGTTTATTGCATTAATCGTCTGCTGTGGGCTAAATCAAATGCTAAATGCTTTCAGATCTCTCATCAGGAAAAAAAAATCTTCCATGGACAGTGTTAAGAACTGGCTTATCTTGTTTTTTATAACACATACATCACACCACCACTCGTTTTCTCAGGAAGCCATTGGTGCTGGTGTCTTGTATTGGAAAAGAAACAACCACTACTCCCATGCTTTTTTTTTTTTCTTCCTGGTAAGCAGAGCAACACCAATAAAAGGAGGAATGTTAAGTTGCAGAGCTGAATATAAATAGCCCCAGATAAGATTGAGGCAGTAGCTTTCCTCCCAGCTGTCACGCAGCCAAGTCAATTGCGTTTGAAGAACCTGTGCCTACATGTGTTATAATTTGATGGAAAATAATACTGTGACCTATTACAGACAGGAAAGCTGAAGGTCTCATAGGTCACCAAATAAATGCGAGGCAGAGCTATGGATATGATCATTTAAGACCAGAAAGTGAAAGTAATGGATGAACACTGGATTTCAATTATCCTTAGATAATTCAAATTACTTTAAATAGATAGCTGACCTACAAAAAACTGCCTGGTCTCTAATCTCGCATTTGCTGGCCAATTCAGATAATGACTATTTGATCCCGTTCTTCTTTTTTCACGGAACAGTAAAATTCTTAATAGCAGTGAAGGGTTTCTTTTTGAGCTGAACTTGCAGTAACCCGCTGTTCAACATCTCCCCACGTTAAATTCAGTTGTTACAGCACTGACATTTGCGACTTGATAAGTTAAGGTTGTATTGGTGGCATTTTTTCCAAGAACAAGCAGGCTCATTTATGGCACGGGCTGAAGGAAACAGCTGGATGTTTTGCTTCAGGACTAACTTGTGTACTCATTTTCGATCATCTCACTGGTTATTTTAAATTTAACCTTGTGCAATCTCAAAGAAGAAGGAGGGAAAGGAAGGTTTAATCGCATGACTAATGAACACTAGGGATACAGCCACAGTCTGCACACCCGCTGTGTTACACACCATGTCTGGAGCTTAGTGTAACTACTACATTATTGCTATCATTTGTATTATGTTAAGAAACAGGAGGTCTACTCATGTAGACTCTGTAGAGTCCTGCCGTGCCAGGCAAGATACCAGTGTACAACAAAAATATCATCTGCAATCGAAAAGGCAAATGGTGGTTTTACTGTACTCAGATTCCTTGCTTGAAAATGAAACCTCTCCTCTCCTCCTGCAGCCCTGGCTTGGTGTTGGTGTGGGCAGAGGGCCACTTCCAGAGCCTGACCCATCCTGCCTAAATCAGACCTCTCTGAGCACCAGGAGACACACAGCATCACTCCAAGGCCAGATAGCGAAGCTCGAATGAGGAGGTTATAGATTAGATGATTACCAGCTATAAGGTAATTTTCCCTCTCCCTTTCCAGTCTAAGGAATGTCATTGCAAACATTACGGCACTGCATTCATGATACGCATGTACCACATCTTCAAGCAACAAGGTGGACAAAATGATGGAGAAATTTCAATGAATTTCACTGAATTTTCAGAGTTGGAAAGGACCGTAGAGATCATCTAGTCCAACTCCTCTGTCAAAGCAGGATTGCCCAGAGCTGGAGCAAGTCACTCAGGAGCATCCAGGCGGGTCTTGAAAATCTCCAGAGAAGGGGACTCCACGACCTCCCTGGGCAGCCTGTTCCAGGGCTCCCTCACCCTCACTGGGAAGCAGTTTTTTCTCATATTTGAGTGGAACCTCCTATGTTCCAACTTATGCCCATTACCCTTGTCCTCTCACTGGCAACCACTGAGAAGAATCTGGCTCACTCCTCCTTCAACCCACCCTTTAGATACTTATAGGCATTGATAAGGTCTCCCCTCAGCCTTCTCTTCTCCAGGCTAAAGAGCCTCAGCTCTCTCAGCCTTTCCTCATAAGGGAGATGCTCCAATCCTTGAATCATCTTTGTTGTCCTTTGCTGGACTCTCTCCGGTAGTTCCCTGTCCCTCTTGAACTGGGGAGCCCAGAACTGGATGCAGGATTCCAGTTGTGGCCTCACCAGTGACAAGTAGAGGGGGAGAATGACTTCCCTCAACCTACTGGCCGCGCTCTTCCCTCTGCAGCCCAGGATTCCATTGGCCTTCCTGGCCACAAGAGCATACTGCTTGCTCATTGCCATTTTGCTGTCTACCAGGACTCCCAGATCTTAATGAGATCCTGAGGCATAGGGGTGGGTGACTAGTCCTGGGTGGCTCACTGGGTAGATCATCATCTCCATTCTCATTTACCTCATCCCCAAAATCCAGAACTCCGAACCTATTCTGCAAATGCAACTGGGAAGGTGAGGGAGGCTGTTGTGTTGGGGGTTCCACTTGCCTCTCTGAGGAAGGACCACCCTCCATTCCCTCCTTTCTATTAAGTCTCCTCTCTCTGCCTGGCGACAGGGTGGGAGGGCATCATCTACTTTTAGTGGAGCCTCTTCTTGCTGCCTTTGCATGAGGGTACGGCTCCACCAGTCTATTTCATTTTCACATTCTCTGATGTTTCTTAGCTTTTCTACCTCTTCTCTCAGTTCCACCACCTGCCCGAGCAGCTCATTTATCTGCTCACACCACAGGCAATGCGTGTCTCTGGGTCCCTGTGGTACCAGGCTCAGGCTCAGGCATCCACTGCAGCCAGGGCCCTGCACGGCCATGTCCTTGCGTGGGAGCTCGGTCTTTGCAGGGGCTTTGGGGCGCTTTGTTGCCATGGTCTTTTGCACGTGTTGGGGCTTTACTTTTACCAGGAGGGGACCCAACTGTCAGCCTCTATCGGCTGCTTCCCTCAGGCTCTGCTCATGAACTCTGAACCCGTTCCAGCTGTTTAAATGTGCCTCGGCCCACCCCCAGGCACGTCAGCCCCTCACCCTCGCGGGATTCCCGAGTCCTTTTGGGCCTCTCCGCCTTCTCTCCGCTTCTCCGTCTCTGGGAAGCCCCCTCTAGCTCGAGTTTAAAGCACTCACCACTACCCTGTCCGTGTGGTCTCTCAAATGAAACATTCATGGCTAGATAGGGAGCCAAAACTACAGGTGTCTGGATATATTCCATGTAATTTATTTGAGATGAAGTCTGGAGCACAGTTGCCTGTTGTTCCTTTTGTAGTCAATGGATACAGATACTTCCAGAGCATGACTCAGTTCAGGTGATTGGCATGCTGACCTGCTCTCTGGAGTCATTAATGCCTAAAACCTCAATTAAATGCCTAAAATCTCATCTGATGAACATCCATGCAGTGAACTCTTTCCTGGAGTCGGGCAGAATTCACAGGAATTTAAGTAGCTATATCTGATCTAACCAGAAGAAATACAGTCAGTGGAACCAAGGCTACCCATCATCTTGTTCAAACATCTGTGTCACAGTGGTGAGGTCAATATCTTCCTCTACCTGCCCACTTCCTTCCACTGTCTCTAGAGGGACCCCATGGTGGCTTGCTCAACTGTAGATATTCATACTGCTAATATCTCACATCAGTTGAAGTGAATCCTTGCCATGCAAGATGCTAAAATTCCAAATGAAATTCTCTAAACTGTTCCCCAGTCTTGCCTAAATTCTCACAGCAGTTTAGCCTCCATCAGTAAGGTTCACCAGATGTCACACTGTGTGCGTGCCCAACACCATCAATCATAAAATCAGAACAACATCCAAACATCCCAAGATCTTCCCTGCAGCCATGAAAGTTGGCATTCCTTCTGCCTTGGGGGTTCTTACGGATTTGACTTTCCCTACACACTGTACAGTGAGCTCAGGTGCACAGTTACAACCAGGAGACCACCCAAAACCCAACTGATGTGACTGCATTTCTCTTTCGGGTGTGGGACCCTGGAAGAGAGATGCAGTCCATGGGGGTCTGCAAGGGTTAGCTGTGCTGGAACCTGCACTCAGAAATATTCTAGCCACTTTGCCATGTGCTCCCCGGGCACGCAGGGAGCCCACACCTGGGCTGGAGCATCCAAGCACATTAGAAAGTTGAACATTTCAGAATGAGAAGATGGGATGCACCTGCTGATGACTCCTCCAGCTACATCTCAGCTACATCTGCTGCTCTGGTAAACGTCCCAACAATTTGCTAACAGGCGGTTGATTCAAGCAGCTTACAGAGTCGAGGGAGATATACAGAGACAAGATGTGACTTTGCTGACTTTATTCATCACTCTTAATTGCTAAGCAAACGATAAGCGGAAAAATATGCTCAATATTCATTCTCTCCTATGAGCAACTGGTTACTAAAGGTACAGATTTTATTTGCTGAGGGAAGGGGAAGTGATGTGAGGTGAAGACCCAAATTCAAGGAAACATTGAGGCTGAAATACCGTTATCGTCTGTCATCAAAGCTGAAAGCACAGCACTAATGCTCACAGTCAAAGCAGAGCAAGTTTTGTACTAAGCACGTCACTTTTCAGTAAGAGTATAAAAAGGCTCCCCAGAATGAAAAATAATAAATTCTTTTATAAAGACCAGAAAAGTTCCCACATTTTTCTGCTTATATTAAGATGTGGATTAATATAATTGCATTGCTGCTAATCTCAATGCTTGCATGCCTAATGAGACATCTGACAAGCTTTTCAATTAGAGACATTACATTAAGTTGCTAGAGTCCCAGAGTGCTTTATCCTTGACCGTGATTATCCTATTTAACCATATTTTGAGGGGAAACAGGCTGTGAAGCAAAGATCCAGCCAGGCCGGCTGTATGACCCTGGGATGCTTTGACCAGGCGGCCCAAATCAGCCACGAGGGCTTGAGCTGGGTCTTTATCCAGACCAGAAGGACAATGATCATATGGAGCCACAGAACGGACACGTGTTACTGCAATAAGTACAGAAGCACAGAAAAGAAAACCTCACTCACGTTAAAATCACATAAAAAGGAACATTACAGCAGATCCCTTCTTGAATTAGCAGCAAAAGTCTGAACATTTGCCCACCAGGGTTATTGCTAGAACAAAATCCTGTGTTGGCATCACCAACCAGGCAGGGAAAGCTTTTATGTGCTTATGAAGGGGGGAAAGACTCACAGGACCCGAGCACCATCTCCCCTGAAATTAAATGGAATAATTCAGAAGCCATCAGAAAATGCGGCTGCCTCTTTTCACAGTAGGTTTCCCTGGGGACTTTCTGGAGGACTTGATTTCACCCTGGCACCAGAGGACGCCGACTGCTCCTGCAAACCAGCTCCTGGGCACAAGGCCACCCAAGCAGCACCCAGATTCCAAACCCAAAGCACAAACGTGGTTTGATGTTGAAAGCGAGTCACGCTTTAATTAACCAGTTCTAATTATACCACAAATTGTTCTAAAATTGCATGCAATAATTTCAAAACCAAAACACAAGTATACGCTCTCAGTTGCTGAGTTTTGGAGCATCTGGTGCCCTTTGAAAGATTATTAACAGCACCGTTTTCTCCTGATCATCTCTTTACTAAGTAGAGGACCTTCCAGGCTTATATTGGTTAATATTAATGGGGGAGGTTTGTGTTAATTGGCTAAGAAAAAGATGACTGAAATTAGTCTTGTAAGAGAGAAAATCATTCTCAATGCTTCCAACTAGGGATATCTTCCATGTGGTCATACCCATTGAGTCATATGTAATTTTATTTAGCAACACATCCTAGGAAACACTCAGGCCTCTGACTCTGCAAATACCTCCCGAATACACCTGAAAACCTGTCTGGATTTTTTACATGGCCCTATAATATTCATTCTGTAACAACTCCAGGTAATTCAATGGTAATTTTCTTCCATTTTCATGCCTCAGAAGTAACAGCTCATGGATTTTCCCTGCATTCCTGTTGTAAGATTAAGTACATCTGAACAGCAGAGGCAGCTTCAGATGCTTCTGACTTTATGGCACAATAATGTAGTGAAATAACAAATGAAAAGGTACAGGAAAAGGGATACAGCAGAGATTTCACTGAACTAAAACTTTAGGTCCCTGAGCTCTACTCCCAGGCTTGTTGTCCTCTTACACCTCCCAGGGCAAACCTGCACCTCCACCTCTCCTTATATTCCTCCTTTATTAGTGCATGATTGATGAGGGGTAAGGTCAATCATTTGCAGTGGGTAGAGGAGACGATCAGCTTTCCATTCAGAAAAAAATAAATAAGGCTGTGCCCATGAATCAGGGTGGGAAATAACAGCAGAACGGAGGTACCCGAGAGCTCATCTCACAGGAAGTCTGAGATAAGGAGCAGATGAAGAAAAATCGGGTGACAGCACAGTTTAGAGAGCAGAAAGTGGGACCAGCTGGGCACATAAGACACAGTGTCACAGCCCTGGTAGAGCTACATCAGTCCCATTCCCAAAACACACTACTTCTGGGGAAAACACACCCAACAACACCCCGGGGAGCAGCTCATCTGGCCAATATCCCTCAGGTACCCCTTCCCAGCTCAGCTGTAGGGTGGCTTTTGGCAGATGCTCAGATTGGGGCCTAATATCCCACCTCTGGTTACAGCAAAGCCCCTCAGCGGGCTCTTCCCCAACCCTGCACACGTGTAAGTCCATACATCCCCCTGCACTTGTGTGGGCACAAACCACCTCTGATGAGAAGACAAACTCTTTCCAACCCCCTGGAAGCCCATCTCCAATGGTCCTTCCCCAGGCCTGAGGGATGAGACGATGGTGCATTTCACAGCGATGCCCGTTTTCATTTCTCAGCCTTTGGGTGATTTCTGTGGGGATGTCACTCTGATCTGCAGAGCCAGACACCCCATGGCAGCTCCAGAACCTTTCTCTGGGTCTCACTTGCAGCCTCAAGCCACATAAATCAATGGGGCAGGAGGGCAGAGAACAACGGGGCAACTCCACCAACCTGGAAGAGGGCGATGATCCTGTCCTTCACACATCCATCTATGTCTGTTCTGAGGAGTTTGGGCAGGAATCCCAACTGGAAAGATTTTGTTGATCCTGCTATTTTTTGGGTGACCTTTAAAAAGCGCACTATTCGCTTCATATTTTTACAGAGCAATTAAACAGGAGGAAACATGAGTCTTTCACAGCTCACTGACCTCAGGAACCGTTTCCTGTCGGAGCTGTCAGGAGACACATCATTCTCACTGGCCTAATCCACCGTGTTTAAAGTGGATATTTAATAGCTTTTTTACATTTCATGTGGAGCCACCTCAGAGCTGGTTCTTTCTTTGCTTCCCGACTGCATTGGTCACATCCTTTCTGTAAATAGATTCACCTTTGAGATTTTTAGCCAGAGTATTTAAGCCTAAAACAGCCAGTAAACAGTACAATGCTCTGAGAGGGGGGATTATTCTCAGATCCTGGAGAAAAATACCTTGTCCTGGAGCCCTGTCTTCACCCTCCTGCTGCAGGGTGTGAGAGGGGAAGTGCCCTCGCTCTCCAGGGGACCATATTTCAGCATTAACTCATCCTTCCAATGAACACAGAAATTTTTACCTCTCAGAACTATTTTTCAAGCTGTCCGCCCAGACAGTCAGAGCTCCACTGATGGCTTGGGGATCACCTGCTAAACCTTCCGTTTGCAAACAGCTGAGAAAAATGTATAATTTTATAATTCAAAATTACTCGTTCTGTGTTTTTATAAAAGAGATTTTAGGCATCACCTGCATTTGCCCCAGAATGCATTCAAGCCTTTCACAGGGGTATTTTTTTTGAGGGAGACAAGCTAGAATAAATGTTGACTGATCTTATTTTAGGGTCTCAGCTGATCTTGAGCTGGGATGTAGGAGGAGGTCTCATCATCCCAACAACACAGTATTGCAAAGTTACTGGTACCCTCTTCTTTCTCTAAGATCTCCACTGAATATTAAATTCACAGAGAAAAAAAAACACCCACTCTTACCCTGAAGACAGAAAATCACTGGTATATTCGAGCTGGGCAAAGCCAAACTAAATTCAGACCACTGCTCATTTAACCCTCATATTGATGAGAAACGGTAGAGAGAAAAAAGGCTTTCAACCTGAAAAGTTAGATTTAAGAGGTGAGTTTTACCCTCTTGCAGCTCTGTGAAATATTTGCCGCAAAATCAGCAAACCTTGCAAGAAGCAGCTTTTGTATCTCATCAGATTTTGTGAGGTTTCTCAGATTTTCCTTGGCTAAAGGAGGATTCTTTTTGAGCCAGTTCTCTCAAGTCTCGCTAAAATACCCCCCTCATTCAAGCCTGCTGAACTGAGTCCTTTATCTCCCCTGTGACTTCTGCTGTTCTGGGTCTGAACAGCAAGTTCAGAGCAAACACCCTGTGTCATGGTATTTCAGCTCCTCCTCTTAGACTTGAAGCTACCCCTGGAACTGAGCACTCTGCTCAGGACCTTTTCATAAGGTCCATCTGCTCTTCCCTCTTCAAACCTCTTCTTCTGAGGGGGCCATCCCATCACCCAAATCCACCACAGGAACATCTCCATACTGGTGGTGGTCATACATAAGGCATGCTGAGTGCTTCAGGTCCAAGTTGCTCCTCTGCTGATTCTTGGTTGCCTTTGCCTTCGTTGTGATCAACAAAATATGTCAAGTCCCCTGACAACAATCTAATCTTATTCCCGGATGCCTTAACTCAAGCACACTCTCTTTTGCAGAAGAATGTTTCTTCCCAGAAAAAGCAATTTTATTTCGGCTACTCTATCAGAGGCAGAAGCTGCTGCCTCTGATATTAGGGCTGAGCTTCTCAGGAACTTTCTCAGCTAGAACATTTCTGTTCTGGCAGGTTGTATCAGAGCAGTAGGAATATATGATGCCTATATGCCTATACCTTGGCTATTATGAATAAAGACACAAATATGGACAGAATGAGAAAGAAAACTCGCAATAGAGGGACAAACAAAACAACCATACAGCAATAAGCAGGGGTATGGGGGGAAGAGACAGATAAAGAAGTCTCCTGAATCCACAGAGGCCAGGGCACAGACTCATGGCCCATCCTTCCCTCTTTTAAATTTTTATTTTCCCCCTCGAGCTAGTGATATATTTTCCAGTCAGTGACATGCCTGCTTTAAGGAGAGGGAGATGGTTGGACAAAGTGAACGTGGCATTAATGGTGAGAAGACGGGGGCAAGAGACTGAGCAAAATGCAGAGATGACTTTAAAACCTGAGGGGAAGGAAGCCAGCGACAGAAATTCCTGCCTGTTAAACACAATCAATGGCCTGTTGGTATCAATCACGGCTGAGCTCTGTGCACTGACTGATGATTCCGCCCTGTCTGCGGCAAAGATAAATGGGAAGGAGCAGGGAAAGGCTTGGCCACTGCACAGGAGGCAAAGAAGGGCTCCTCCAGGCTGGGAGAAATCAAAGCACAACTGCTCCAAGACAGACGGTGAGATTGAGACATCATTTATTAGATACTTTCCTAATTAATTCTTTGAAAATAATATAAATGATGGCTGAAAAGAGATTATTTGTCAAAAGCAGTCCCCTTTTGCGGGAACAAACCCATTTCAGTGAAAGCTCCAAGCTGAGCATTTTCTGAGCTCTGTGAAGGACTTGGTTTGACCCAGCAGTGGATCCAGGCTCCTTCATTGCCCTGTCCTGGCACCTTCCCCAGGAGCAGTCACAGTCTAGGTCAAAACCCTGTTATTTGCATGAGAACTCCCACAGCAGGAGAATATAGTACATCCCAGAACAAGATACCCAACCTGACTTGTCAGCAATATGTCATTTTGAATTGAAAAACACATTTCCATCAGTGCGTGATGTTTTAACCTGAAGCTACAGGGCAAGTGAACACACTTGCTTGTTTACTCAAAAAAAACCCCAAACCCAAGCCAAGAACAGATCTCCCATTCAAAAAGAGTAAAGAAAGCTTCAGTGGTGTTTGTTTTCCCTAACAGTGCAAAACAAAAAAAAGAAAAAAAATCCCTCCATGCTTTATTCCCACTCTTTGATTTATTTGAGTTTCTGGTGACAGTGGGGAATTCCCCCAGAGGTAGCTACGCATCAAAGGAATCAGAACCTGAACTAAAAGATGTTTTTCTTCCTTTAAGTCTGTTGTGGGACCCTGGTTCAAATCCTCTTTCTTCGAGGCCAAATAAATTCATAGCACTAGAGCCCCAGGGACTCAAACGCTGTGGTTTCCCCATGTTGCTGATATGAGAGTGTGGATCATCACACTCACAGACCTGTCCCAGCTGAGGTTCTCGGCAAATCCTGCCTCCAGGATTTAGGTGCTAGCTTAGCACAAGCAGGAGCTCATTCCTCTGCTTCAAATTTACAGCCTGCAATGATTTTTTTGAAGGTGAATTTCTAACTTTTTCTGTCTAAAGCTAAATACTAACCCGTTTTCTCCTGGAGACAAACAGCTGCGATGGGATGGAGGTGCCTGTTAAACAGGGTTTGGTGTGAGCTGAACTGTGTTTTGAAGGATGTAGAATTTAGACTTTGTCCCCTTGTCAGTGGAAAACCTCTTTGCATCTCTAACTCAGTCACTTGAGGCCATACTTCCCCCCCAGGGCTGACATCTCTCTGAAAGACTTCAAGGCTAAATTCCTAGTAACAGACACTGTCTATGACATGGCTAAACAGAAGAATGGTGGAGTCTGGAGAAGAATTTAGATTTCACCACTACGTAATGTCTGGAGTTCAAATCAATGGCTGGAAAGGAAAAAGAAACACGGAGGTCTACAGTGACTAAAACAAACAAATCTAGGATAATTCTCCCTAATCACTTCAGAGACAGCAGGTCTGATTGCAAGTGCATCTCCACTGAAATGAGAAAGCCAGCGGTCCCTCGCTGCCGACTGGGAAGCTGAGGGAAGGATGGGAAGGATGGATGGATGCGAGAGGAGAAACACTGTCCCACAGCTCCCTGCAATAAAGGGATCCACTACTTGCTAAATAAAATTTTCCTCCCCCAGAACAGACATGGAAAAGAGTTAACAACATCTACATCAAGGGAGGGAGATATCAGGCTGGGACAGACCCACAAGAAATCCCATTAAGTCCAGCTCGGTCACTCTGCACCCGCTGAGGGGCACCATCCCTGCTGACAGCCCCATCTCCCAACCTCCCATCAACCAAAATCCCTTCAAATTCCTCTCTCCTGTTGTTCCTACACCACCATCCAGCCACCACTCTCCCCCCAGGGGCCGGGCTGGTTTATGAATTAAGTGTTGTGATTCCAGTCCATTACCCTGCCGAAATATATGCTCAGACCTTCAGAAACCGCGCCGCTTCTGTGGATGCCACAGGAGGATGACTGACATTAAACACTTTTCTCTCAGACAAAAATTGCCCGTTCCTCCCCAGAATGAACCTGCAATTTTTTCAAAGCTGAGGCCACACGATTCAGGTGTTTTGATTCCAAAGCGAGGACAAAATTGTTTACTCTGCGATGGAGAAGCAGAGCTTGGCAGAAGATGCTCTGATGACAGGCTGTCCCTTTTGCAACAGAGGTTATAACTTGTTTTTAATCAGTGTTTGCCCTCTTTTCTTTTCTTGTTTCATTTTTAGCCGCTCAAGGCAAAAGCTAAAGTCAATTTACTGTACATATAGATTACCTGCTGGTTCGACGCTGCACAGGGTAACAGATGGGAAAGGTCTCAGGCAGTGATGAAAGGAGATGGCAGAGAAGATTACCAGCAGCAGCGACTCGCAGGAGGATGGTGAGAAGATGGGAGAGTCAGGTCTCACATATCTGGCACTGGAAAGGCCCCCAGCAAGCACCAAGATATCAAGACCACATCTGGGACTTGACCAAGGCTCGTCCCAAGGGTGATGGGATACTGCAGGGAGCTGGGGACAGGGACTCACCCAACTCTCTCCATCTCAACACCTTTGCCAAGCCCCTGGACATACTTCAATGTGCTGAAGCTGGGTTTGAGTCTCCCATGGCTCTTACCTCAACTGAAGGCAGGACCTTGTTTTGTGGATTCTGGATGTATCCCCCCAATTTCCCAGCTTGTTCCATATCCTGCCAAGGAATTCCTCTCCCCTGCACTGCACGCCTTGGCATTTCCTTGGAGCAGTGCTATAACCACAGGTATCTCTGGCTAATTATGCTAAAGCCTCTGTACCAGTAATCCCTGTTAACACACACTAATGCTACAGCGACAAAATCCTGATTAATCAGATCCCGCACCCAATTCCTGGCTGGAGCTGGGGTAAGAGGGATCACATCAGCAGGCTGATCTTCTTGGGACCTTTGAAGCAGCTGGGTGTTATATTCTCTTCTGGCCATTCTCCACATGGGCAGGGATGGGGAAGAAGCATTTCCTTGCCTGTATCCCACTCCTTTGCAAGAGGCAGGAGAGCTGCTGCAGGGCTGGTGTGTGCTGCCGTCATGGAATTTCATGGAATTGTCAGAGTTGGAAGGGACCTCTAGAGATCATCTGGTCCAACTCCTCTGCCAAAGCCGGGTTGCCCAGAGCACATCACTCAGGAGCATCCAGGGGGGGCCTGAAGATCTCCAGAGAAGGGGACTCCACACCCTCCCTGGGCAGCCTCTGTCAGGGCTCTGCCACCCTCACCCAAAAGATGTTCTTCCTCAGAAGAACTTTCCCTGTTCTATTGCTGGAAACCACTGAAAAGAGTCCAGCTCCATCCTCCCTTTAGATCCTTGGAAATGTTCCTAAGGTCTCTCCTCAGCCTTCTCTTCTCAAGGCTAAAGAGCCTCAGCTCTTTGAGCCTTTCCTTGTAAGGGAGATGCTCCAATCCCTTAATCATCTTTGTTGACCTATGTTGGACTCTGTCCTGCAGTTCCCTGTCTCTCTTGAACTGGGAAGCCCAGAACTGGACACAGGATTCCAGTTGTGGCCTCACCAGTGCAGAGCAGAGGGGGAGAATGACCTCCCTCCACCCACTGGCCACACTCTTCCCTAAGCAGCCCAGGATCCCATTGGCCCTCTTGGCCAGAAGGGCACATTGCTGGCTCATGGGGAGTTTGCTATCCACCAGGACTCCTAGATCCTTCTCCTTAGTAGTGCTTTCCAGAAGATCCACCCCTAACCTATACTGGTGCCCTGGGTTTCCTCCCCATCACACCTACAGGACAGCTACTAGGGGCTGGCGGGGCTGCCCACTGCTCCCAGCAAAGCCTGACACACTGCAGAAAGGTTTCCACAGGTCTGGAGAAACAAAGGGGCTCTGAAGTCCCTTTGAGCTGCCTACATTCAAAAGCTTCCAGAGTGGGGGAGAAAAAAAAAAAAAAAGGAGGAATAAACTCTAACTCAATGCTTCCTTTGTTGCATTCACCCATCTCTGCAATGGATTTCAGCCTCTCAGATTGCAGCTTTCTGAACGCTTTCCAGCAGCAGTGCTGGGTACTGGATTTCAGCTCCTGTGTCCCCTTTGCCTGCTTACAAGTGGCCCCAGGAACCCTGGGGACCAGCTGCTGGCCATGCCCTAGCACTCCTGCTGGCTACAGGAGCTTTGGGCAACTCTACGCAAGGCTGCATGGACCCTGAAGTCACAGATGAACTCTCACACACCAGGTGATAAATAGGGATGCACAGAGGGATGGAGGAGGCAGAAGGTCCTTGGAGTGGACAGCAGCTAGTCCACCCAGGCTGGTTTCTAGCCAAATAGGGAGCCAGTGGGCTAGAGCAAGCAGGAGAGCAACATGCCTGTGTTCCTTAAGCACAGCGAGAAGCCAGTCCCATCCCTCCCACTGCCCAGAGAACAGGCCCTGCAGGACTCCACAGAGCTGCTATTTGTACCAGAACAGGCGGGAGGAGATGAAGGTATTTCAGAGCTGTGTGTGCAAAGAACAGCAGCAGCTTCTCTCACCTTTTTTCCAATCTCTCCACAGATTTATCCTGGATCTTGCCAGCTTCTCCTGTGACACCGCCCTCCCCTCACTAACAGCAGATGAGCTCCACAGCATGAGCCCCACTCCCCAGACTTTAATAAACACCCACATCCATAAACACCTACATCCATTTTCTTATTTTCCTTTTATGTTTTAATATTTGCCTGCATTCTCCCAGTCTCCTTTCCTCCAGCTGAAAAGCACAACCCCAAATCCACAAAGGGAACCAGCAGCTGCCCCAAGTCGCAGAATTATCTGCACTGGTTTCATTTGATCCTTTAAACCACCTCAGTCAATGGGAATTTCCTTTCTTTTCCTCTCTCACCAGCACCTCCCTTCTTTTAAGTGAGCCAGCAGTGCTGGAGCCTCAGCAGTCAGAGGAATGGAGCCAGTTTGCACCTGTGATGAATTTGGCCTCATAGATGGACCGGGCACTTAGGCATCCCACCCGTGCCCAAGCACAGAAGGGTTGGGAGGAGGATGAAATAGCACCGCAGCTGAATTCACAATTCCCCAGCCTTATCCACACTTTCTCCTCCTTTTCCCTTCCTCTCACTGGCAAATTTTGCCCAGCTCACATTCGAGCCCCCCTTCATTCCCTGATTGCTCCCGCTCTTCACTCTCTGCCGTTACCAGTTCAGCTCTCGGTCCCCATCATCATCAGGTCTGGAAAGAGCAGTGGATGCTAATAACAGGGATTCAGCTTGTGAGATGCTGCAGTGCCATCTTCAGACAGGAGGGCAGCAAACGCCAGCAGAACAGTCTTGGGTACAAATAGGAAGTGGGGGGGGGAAAAGAAACCAACCCTACAGCCCACCCAAATCCAGACCCTTGCAGAGGACACACACAACTCAAGGCCAGGAAAAGGTTTCTGGGAATCAAAGAGCACAGCTTGTCACCGGCTCCTGCCATCTCCACACCTCAGCACACATAGCAAAACACAGCTGATTGACATCTGTGCAGCCCTGGGAAGGGCTGAAACTCTTTGCTCAGTGTTAAAGCTTGGAGATTATGGGATTCGGCTGTATTAAAACAGCTAAGAGGTTTTGTGGAAAGGAAAACCAGATTCTCTCCCTCTTCTCTGCTGGGGGAGAATATTGTAATGCGCATTTGAACGCCTTCCTCCTCTCCTTCTCTTCAGCAAACTGAACAACACTGTTTTGTCCTAATGGTTTATTCTCTAGTAGCAAATAAAACAGCCCAGTGAGCCTGCAGCCTCTGCCCAACAGCCTCCCATCACCTTGTCCAGCACAGGGGGGTGATCTTTAAGGTCCCTTCCAACCCAAACCATTCTATGATTCCACCACCCCATCACCCATAACCACCTCGGGAACCATCTCTGCTGCCTCCTGAACCTGGCACTTTCTGGAGGAGATAAGTGATGGCAGGGAGCAACCATGGTGTTTAAAGAACTGGGGGACCTACACCCCATTTAATCCCGTAGCACATGAGTACCACCCATGAGTACCACCCAACAACAGCAGTGGATTGACCCCACAGGTAAATAGCACACGTGGCTTCTCAGAGCATTAATCAGGTGGGCTTTGGTGTTAAGACAGTTTCAGACACTGACTCTCTGAAAACCAGGGCCTTTAAAAAGTCTTTTTTTTTTTTTTTTTCCTAGTAACACTGGCTATTTGGGCAATTTTTTAGTAATTTAATAATTTTGGCCAGCTGCATGCGTCACTACTGACATAAGTCTCTTTGGAGTATAGGAGCCAGCAGCCCAGCCCGTGCCACAAAGCTTTGGAGAAGAAAAAGAAAATGGACCTTGGGGTTTCATTGGGATGCGAAAATTGATCCTTCATGGCTTCCACTAAGGAACCCATTCATCAGAGCCCCCAGGCAAACCTGCACACCACAAAACACCTCTGAAGATGGTGGATTTAGCAAGCTAAGGAAGGGATTTCTGTGACAGCGGGGAAAAGAGGAGCTGTTTTTCAGCAGCAAAGTCACAAACGCTGGATCCTCCTGGAAAAGTATTCGCTTTGCCTGGCTTTGGGCATTTTAAAGTTGAACTTTTAAGACTGAGCTGGTTAACCTGCTTTTCTCTGTAGTTAATAGAGAGAAATAAGGATGGCTAGAGGGCAATTCTCCTGACCTGTTGTTAACGGCTGTTTTAACATGAGAGGAACAGACCCTGGAGAGGCCTGTCTAACCCAGGATCACTAATTCAAGTTCTGAAGTCCAACATGTCGACAAATCTGATATGAATTGCTGGACTGACAGTCCAGCTCACCCAGCTTACCAGGCTGGTGTTCTTGCTCCATCCACCATGCCCAGAAACTGCCCTCCCATGAGCCATCAGAAACCATCCAGCCCTTTCTCAGGTTGGTTTCATGATAATTCAGGGAGCTGAAACTGCTCTGGATGGAAAGCTCCTGCCAGAAGGGAATGTGTCAGCAGGGTGAGACAACAGCACCCATGGTTAGATCAGCTCAGATTCACACAGAGATACAGCCTCAGGAATTATGGACAGCTTGGGCTAGAAAACTTGCTGGACAATCAACTGCAGGTCAAAGACTTGACCTTGGTTTGCCCCACTACTCTGACTACAAAGCCAAAGTGTCTGGAAACACACAGGAAAAGCCTCCAGTCAGTACTGAAGCCCATTCGCTGAATTTCTAGTTTGGCAGGGAAGGTACCACACAGCAAGAGACCAGATCTTCGGGTTACATAGAATCATTGAATTGTAGAACGGTTTGGGTTGGAAGGGACCTTAAATATCATCCAATCCCACTCCCTGGATGTGTTTTTCTGAAACCGGTTCCTTCATGGGGTGCTTCAGGTAGTAGCCTCACCTACTTAGATATTCATCCAACTGGCCCAAAAATGCTTTTTTAACAATCACAGAATGCTTTGGGTTGGAAAGGCCATTAAAGACCATCCAGTGCCACCCCCTGCCCTGGGCAGGG
>BJBW01000002.1:1709-129385 GCA_004320125.1 Scolopax mira
TGGATATTAGGAAATATTTCTTTACTGAAAGGGTTGTCAGGCCTTGGAATGGGCTGCCCAGGGAGGTGGTGAAGGCACCATCCCTGGAGGTGTTCAAGAGAGGAGTTGACGTGGTGCTGGGGGATATGGAATCATAGTGGATTGGTGGTGGTTTAGGTGGGATGTGGGACTTGTGTGGGTTTTTTGTTTGTTTGTGGTTTGGTGGTGGGGTTTTTTTTGTTGTTTTTTGTTGTTTGGGGTTTTTTTCATTGGTTGGACTAGACGATCTTAAAAGGTCCCTTCCAATCTAGGTGATTCTGTGAGGAAAGTGAAGCAGAGATTTTGCGAGGTGCAGGTAGTGAATTTGTGGTAACATGAGGTCTGAGCTCAGCTCCAGGAGTCCAAGCCTCCAGGGAGTGAAAGTCCCTGGGTCTGGGGTCCCGCCGTGCCACGGGCCAGCTCTCCAGATCACGTTTCCGATGGAGCTTTCAGCACAGCAGACCATCTGCTGCAGCTTTGGGAACTTATGTTTTCTAATAGTCGGAGAATAAAGAATTGTCTGTTCAAAGATAATATTGAGTGGCTTATGTAATAAAGCGCAGCTGCTTGTTTCCTGATATATAAGCTAAATAAAAGCTCACATCTGTTTGTATTACACGAAGACTGCAAAAATAGCAGATGTTTACCAGTAGAATTGTCTAGGAACGGCAACAAGTAGAAAAACAGGCTAAAAAGAGGGAGTGAATCTCATTTAAATCGTCAGTGAAACTGTCCCTTCTGCAGTGGAGGTACAATGTTATAAAAGGGATATTATTCAATTTACTGCTTTAAATTAAATAAAGCAGAAAAAATGAAACAATTTGGTTTTTAATTTTTTTATAGTTACATAATTTTTTATAATTACATAATTTTTTATAGTTACATAGTCAAAAAGTAAAACTTGCCAACAATCAGTTACTTAAAAAAATAAATGCTCTACCTTAGAAAGTGAATTCAGAATTATACTTCTGGTTGTTAAGTCTGTATGGGTTTTGAATTTTTTTTTAGTTTATTTTTGTAAATTAAAGATATGACTAAAATCAACTAGTTTCCATTGGGGGTTCAAACTAATTATTTTTTACCTGGTACTTTTATTCTGTAACAGTTGGAATGTTTTTGCAAAGAAAGGGCAATGTTAGCAAAATCTCTGTGTAAGTTCTGCTGGAATTTACTTCAAGAGCAGTCATGGTAATATAGCTAAGAAACCCAGACTTGCAGAAATGCAACAACATTTGAGATATGCAAAGTGATGAAGTTATGTTAGGAGCTGAGCTATTAAGTAAACTTGTACTTTCTTATGATGGTGTTTCAGTATATCATGCAATAATATTGTAATTATATTTCATATAAGAAGAACAGGAAAATATTCTAATATGGCCGTTACTTTATTATGTCAATTTATGGTCAATATAAGACAATCCTTTTTTACTTGTGAGCAAACACTTAACAAATGCTTGATTGTTCAAAATACCACAGTGATGGTTTTTATTTTGCCTGTTGTAATATCCTTAAAACAGTTATGTCTGTGGTTGTATGTACTAAGAAAATAAGGCATATAATTTTCTTTTGAAATTTATCTCTATTACACTTTTCTTTTGTCTATTAGAGAAACTTGGAAAATTGGACCTCTTAATGACTTGGTTCTCTTTTTTTTTTTAAATGGGCTTTCAGAGATGCCTATGCCAGTCATAAATTTAATAACTAGAACAGTGGTCAAAAGTATGTTCTCTCTCATAATTTATCACTTTTTAATATAAGGCATACTTCAAATATTATGGTAGAGAAATACTGAACAGTGATTATTTCCAATAATCTGCTAATGGAATGTGTTTAAAAAGGAGCCAGATTATTTTGGTTTATTATTATTAGAGAATGCCTATCGAACTCTTACACCATTTTAAAACTCATGGGGTTTTTGATATATCTGATAAAGCTAAAATACCAACAAATTCTTAAAATGTTTCTCAACTCCATTGGAATGCAGGAAGTGAAGATTCAAATCCTTGTTTTGATGCAAATTCCTAATAATGCTATTTTCTGAACAGGTGTTAGTTGAAATATTTAAATGTGGGTTGAACTATGTACTTCTTAGAGATATTACTGATTAACCACTGTGATTTTCACTCCTCTATATTTATCTCTGTGTCTTTTTGTGGTGGTTCTGTATAGACAATGAAATATTAGTACTAAAGCTGATTCCTTCCCAGAAAATGTTTTGTTTCAGTGAGTTACCATTGTAAGATGAAAAAAAAAAAAGCCTTTTCCTTTTGAGGACAAAGTGTTATATTAAATTCATCTGGCTAGTAAGCACAGAATTCAGTGTATGTTTTTAAGTTAGACATAACACTATGGGCTTTAAGAACAGGTTCATTAAGAATATAAGAGGTTAAATGCTGTGGTTTGGCTTTCTGGCAGAACTCTGGTTTTGTAACTGAAACATGTGTTTCCTTTCTAATAAAGATGTTTCACATGTTGTCAAGGACCATTTTTTGGTCATGATGTGCCTGAAACTCTTCAGCTATTTCCTTTCAGATTGAATTAATTAGACTTACAGGAACTAAATTGACATTTTGGAAGGTGTGTTTTTCTTATTTAATGTGTGGTGGTTTTGATAGGGGGAAAGATGCTCGTTCTCTGTCCAGATGTGGCACTACTTCTGCTGTGCTCTCCATCATGACCTATGGACTATTCTACCTCCCAAGACAGCCCAGGAGATACTTACAGATGTCCTGGAGCAATCTTTGGCCATACTGTCCTCCAGATACTGTCAGGCCTGCCCCAGCTACAAGAGGACACCGCAAATCAGGTAATGGTTATATATTTAACGCACACTTTTAATGAATAAAATAAGTAAATCATACTTTTCTGTTACGCACAGCACTTCGATTCAAATTTAAACACAGTAGAGGGGATAGATACAATTTATGTATTTTGTTGTTTGTTTTAATTCATTATATTTTGTATATTTAAGATAATTTGTCAGTCATATACTAAACTGTGCAGAGTCAAAGACCTCTTTTGAACTCTTGGTGAAATTTTTGCCTGAAGTGCTGGATTGGTTTGAAAGACCTCGTGAAGAAGAGTGTATTGATGGGATGGTGGCACAGCCAAAAATGGGGGCAGAACTGGCAGCTTCAGGATGAGAAATCAAGCCATTGATTCATGAAGAATACTCCAGTAGTACTACTACTGCCAGTAGTGCAGAAGGAGAGGGGAGGAAGAGGCTATTCCTTCTCCTGTCATTTTAGGAAATACAAGGCTGGAAGTTCTTGTTGGGATTCATATGTTTTCCCAGAGAGGCAGGTCTCGTTAAGAAATGCTGAAGCAGGTGTCTCCAAGTGGAATGTTACCCTGCCCCTGTCCTTCTCCTGTCCAATGTCTTGTTTGACTGACGAAATTCGTGTGTTCCTCATCCTGCCCCTTTCCTATACATCTTTCCCATATGAATATGTTCCTCTTTTTATATTTTGAAGGTCCGTGGTGGCCATGTGAGCTAAAAACTTAAGAGCTTCTCATTTGCAGATGAGGCACAGTCACCAGAGATACTTTCTGTGTGAGTGAAGAGTTACGTGCAGCCATGATAAGCTTTATTAGGAACAGGGGGAGCATCATGGAGGCTTAAATACATTGCAAAACTTCACATCCTTGGAATAGGGAAGGAAAAACCCAGAAGTTTTATTCTACGTATCAAAATACCTGCTTGTCTGCTCTATTCTTGCAGTAATTTACCATGATTAGGCCCTTCTATATCTTTAATTATGCAGAGTTATCCTGGAAACTTTCCTGGAAGTTTCCTGGAAAAGAAAGTAATACCCTTAAATATGAAGAATATGTATTGATACAGTATTTCTGAAATGTAGTATTAGTCAATTCTATGTGAATTTGCTTCAAAATACTGAACAAGAAAGAACTTTCTACATTGTCATTTTGTAGAGAAACTATTTTATTACTAAGGTGATTCTTGAATTTGTCACTGAGTGAATTGAATTATGGAGTCATGCATAAATGAAAATAAAAGGATAAATAAAATTCAATATGTTTTCATCACAGAGATTTTTTTAATAATACTGTACTCCAGGGTGTGTGGGGGTCTTTTCTCCCAAAAGTTCTTGAAATGTTAGAGGTCTGATCTGTAATACAGGCAAATGTCTGTTCATGTCTATTTGCCTAGATTTTCTGTAAATAATATGGTCCTCAGTGATGCAGGGGATCATGTTGGTTTTTAGGCACTATTTCAGTCCAATGTCATTCCTGCTGCATTTTGTGTTACCTGGCTGTTCTATGTCAGTGTAGTCTTGTGAAATTTTGCTGTTGGAGCTTGGGCTCTTGATATTGTTTAAGGCAATGACCCATGATGCTCTGCCAGCTAGTATCAACAGGCAACAGATCCTTTCACATCACAGTGTGTTGCCTGGAGCTGAAGTTATGCCAATTGAAGATTTAGATCATTTGTCATTACTTTTCTGTTCCAGCAGGGTTTAAAAAATATGTACATTCTATATATACCTTTTATAGTATATATATATATATTATATATCTTATATAGTTTCATGAAGGAAAGTAATTTCATTTAGATGTAGTTTAGGAGGTAAGTTGTTCTTGTCTAGGGACATGCTCTTTTGGAAGAGGAATTTTCCATACTGTTTAAGTCTTCTTTTGACTTGTTTCAGTAACAACTTTTCTGTGGAAGCACTGAATTTTTTGCAGTGTATTAGATTCAGAATTCCTGCACAACTGATGGAAGATTAAATTTGAAGTCCATGCTATGATTTAGGTATTTTGTCTTACCAGAGAAAAGCTCTATTTAACTGAAATTTATCACTATCATGATGTCCTAAGTCATGTTATTTTCACTTTTTTCCTCCTACAGAATTGACATTGCAGCAATTTTAATGTCCACTGAAGATATGCTGTGGTCAGTTTGCAGCTGTGTACGGGAGTTTCTGAATCCACAGGAAGACAGAGATCTCAAGATCTATAAAATCCATAGCCACTGCAATAGTCTGCTCTCTGTGCTGGCTATATTAACTTCACCGCTGAAGAATTTGTATGAGTGAGTATGAAAGAAACGTTCAGTTTGAGATAAAATTGGTTCTTGACTTACTTGGATAGATATACAAGGTGAATAACTGTGTTGAAATGTAGTTTGCTAATGTAATGCATAGGTTGAAAGATTTTGATAAGCTTTGTCTAATTCTTGATTTGTTCTTGAACTTACATTTATGATCTTACCTAAATCCCAATTATCATGGAATCATAGAGTGGTTTGGGTTGGAGGGACCTTAAATATCAACTAGTTCTAACCTCTCTGCCCTGGGTGGGGAAACAGAATCAAAGAATCACAGAATCATAGAATGATGTGGGGTTGGAAGGGTCCTCTGGAGATCATCTGGTCCCACCCCTTGCCAAAGCAGATCCACCTAGAGCAAATGCACAGGAATGTGTCTGGGTGGGTTTTGAATGTGTCCAGAGATTGAGACTCCACCATCTCTCTGGGCAGCCTCTTCCAGTGCTCTGCCACCCTCACAGGGAAGAATTTCCTGCTCATGTTTACATGCAACTTGATGGACACCTCCCACCACACCAGGTTGCTCCAAGCCCCCTCCAAACTGCCCTTGAACCCCTCCGGGGATGGGGCAGCCACAGCTTCTCGGGGCAACCTGGGCCAGGCTCTCACCACCCTCACCCCAAACAACTTCTTCCCCACAGCTCAGCTCCATCTCCCCTCTTGCAGGGTCAAACCCTTCCCCCTCCTCCTGGGGCTCCCCTCCCTGATCCAGAGTCCCTCCCCAGCTTTCCTGGAGCCCCTTGAGGGACTGGAAGGGGCTCCAAGATCTCCCTGGAGCCTTTTCTTCTCCAGGCTGGCCCCCGCCAACTCTCTCAGCCCCCCCTCCCAGCAGAGGGGCTCCAGCTCTCAGGGCAGCTCCGTGGCTTCCTCTGGCCCCACTCCAACAGGTCTATGTCCTTCTGCTGTTGGTGACACCAGAGCTGGAGGCAGCACTGAGGTGGTGTCTCCCCAGAGTGGAGCAGAGGGGCAGAATCCCCCCTTCCCCACCCTGCTGGCCACGCTGCTGGGGATACAGCCCAGGGTGTGGGAGGCTTTCTGGGCTGCCAGCACATGTTGCTGGGGCATTTGGAGCTTCTCATCAACTAACTCCCCCAAGTCCTTCTCCTCGGTGCTGCTCCCCATCTGTTCTCTGTCCAGTCTGTATTTGTGTTTGGGATTGCCCCAATCCATGTGCAGGATCTCACACTTGGCCTGGTTGAACTTCATGAGGCTGTCATGAGCTCACCTCTCAAACCATCCAGGTCCCCCTGAAGAACATCGCACCCCTCCAGCATGTCTACTATGCCACACAGCTTGGTGTCCTTAGGGTAGTTGCTGAGGGTGCCCTCAATGCCACTGTCCATGTTTCCAACAAAGATGTTCAACTGCACTGGTCCCAGTACTGACACCTGAGGAACGGCACTCCTCACTGGTTTCCACTTGCATACCGAGCCGTTAACCACACCACACTGAGTGCAGTCATCCAGCCAGTTCATCATCCACCAAGAGGTCCATCCAAAAAAATCCGTGTCTCAAATCTTGTCTATATCCCAAGTAACCAGGTCTCCTGTTTGTTTCCAGAGAGGGATTGCATTTCCCCTGATCTTCCTTTTGTCACTGACATATCTTTAGAAGCTTTTCTTGTTGCCCTTGATGTCCCTGGCCGGAATTAATTCTGTCAGGGCTTTAGCTTTTCTAATCCAAACTTTGGCTGCTTGGAAAGTTTATCCATATTCCTCCATGTCCTTGCTTCCACCCTCAATAGGCTTCCTTTTTGTGTTCGACTTTGTCCAAGAGCTCATTCTTCATCCATGAAGGGCTCCTGGCATTTTTGCTTGACTTCCTCTTTTTTGAGATGCACCGCCCTTGAACTTATGGGTGGTTATCCTTGAACCTATTACATCTGCAGGATTTTATTAGCTTTGGATCAATTTTTTTTTGTTTGTGGATAACATTGACCACAGTGAATGTTTGGTTTAATTTCCTCTGTAACAGAAATAGTAGAATTTCATTAATAATTACTGTCCTAAATTAGCTATTAACTGTTCAGTTAGAACACATTGTGTTAGAAACACATTCTTACTGGTCTAAAAACATTTACGAAATGTTAACCTTTAGTAAGGTTTCCAAAGTCCTAGCCACACATGCAATTGAAAAAATTTAGTTTCTTACTGGTTCAGATTTATCTGCCTTCAGCTTCCAGTAAATTAGAATCTTCTACTGTCATCCTATAATAATTTTATACGTACTGTAATTTAAAGATAATTTACTGAAACGATCACCTCATTACATGACCGGTATGCCTTGACAAATATTAAATATAATTTTAAAGAGAAAGAGTATGGAATGCCCATCTTTATAAAATTTTGTCTTCACAAGTCACAAGTGTAAGCAAAAGGAGACATTACTTGCACTGAAATGGGGTCTGAGTCTTTCATTGCTTTCTCATGCTAAAAATTCTACTGTTAGTGTGGTGTCAGAGACAATACGTAGTGACATCACAAATTACAAAAACAACACCAAATCCCAAAACTAATAAATTCAAATCCTATTCAACTGGCTTTTGTTTGATTTTTCTATATAAGAATGTCCTACACAATGCTAGTGGTACAAAGAAGAGGATGGAGACCTCCTGCATTTAAGCTTCTTTAATTAAATATTTTTGTCATGTGTGGGCTCATTTTAATGTTCTTGGGCTCTGAGGAAATGCAAAAGTGGATTGTAACTGGATGTCTGATTTTATACACTGCAAGCTCATGAAAAAAGAGGCATTAAGAAGGTAACTCATGAAGAGATGAGGCTGTCCTGGTGTGGCAATAGTAGAGGTGGCAACTGTAACTGCTTCTCTTGTCAATTCTGACATTTTACCTTTCCATTATCAAAAGCCCTTAGAATGATGAGCTAAAATAAATATGTAGTATAGCCCGTTCCTTTTAGTTATGCCATTCTCCTCCACTAACACATTCTTTGCAGATTTTTCTATACGTGGATTGATAAAAAGTGTGTGCTAACTTGAGAACTCACCGAATCTCAGAACAAAGTGCCAGTGGAGAGAGTGAGGCAGCATATTTTGTATTTTCTGTAAAATGCTATAGATTAACAACTTGGTCATACAGATTTCATATTTTGGCATATAAATTTCTGTCTCCTAATTTGCTTTTCTAGACATCAAAAACTTAACATGCACAGGACGTAGCAGCTCATTTAATTTACTACAAAGTACTCTACACATCATAACCAAAATCTGGCAGCTTTCAGAAGAATACAAAAAATGTCATCTTTTCTTATACAGTTATATTAACACTAAAAAACACTGTTAGAGATAAGCATGGTCTTGGGAATTTCAAAATAGATATTTTATATGAACTGTGTATTCAGAACTTTTATTTTCAAAACCTGTGACACTTCATTATCAAAACAATTCTTTTATATTGTATGTTACATTACAGCCAGTATTTGTAAGGTACACTAACCCAGTGTCCAGAATACAAAGAAAAAACTAATTTACCAAGTTAGCTTCTTGAAAGATTTTATCCATTTAGAAACACATTCATATGCTGAATTTTATGTTGAAGTCCTGGGTATGTTATTTACTGAGCTGTGCATAGTCCATCACAGCAAGAACCTCTCAATAACAAATTTAGACATTATTTTAGACATATTTAGTTCATTATTTTAAGGAATACTAATCCTTCATCAGTTCTTTTTACAATTACAGCTGCATAATCAAAATTTCCATCTGTTAGCTTGGCTCTATATCTCTCAAAACTTTGGTAAAATTAACTGGAAGTGAAATAAAGATTTTTCTTTTAAATCTATCATGCTTTCTCTTTTGGTACTAGAAGATTTCCCTGCAGGGTCTAGGTTTAGATTAATCTTTAGACTGCTCAGCAAAGTTTTGTGTAATCATAAAAGCGGTGATGACAGAACATTGTTTTCCAGGAGTTGTCTAATAATAGGGCTGGCTCATTTCCAACTTACTAGGGATACTGTATTAACTATTGCTTCCAGGGAATTCAAATTATTCAAGATTCTTCATTATGTTATTGAAATGCAACAAAATAGTAGGTTGCTGAAAAATTAATAATATCCTTAACTTCAAATAAAGTGATTCTGGCGTATGCTTTCTCCTTTCTAATTTTGTGATCAAGCGTTGTTCTTACTGCTGTCACTTTCTTTTCTGTGTGACAAGGCTTCGACCCAGTCCTAAGTTCACCTATGAATCTTGGGTCATCATCTTTAATACTCATTTGTCTGTCCTGTATTTTCCTCCACCCTTCTCTGGCTTCTCTGAGGTGACTTTAGCATAGTGGAAATGTTGGTTGGAAAGGGTTGCTGGAGGTCTTCTAGTCCAACCTCCTACTCAAAGTAGGACCATCACCAAGAGCCGTTGGACCTGTTATCGGACCCATGCGAACCTCCATGAAATAAGATTTTGCAACCTCTATAGAAAACCTGTTCCACGACTGCACTACATGTCTAGAGTGAACCTTCAAAGTTGATGACCTTGCCTTTCTGTATCACACCAACCCCCACTGAGCAAAGCTTGTTAGTGGTATCTTTGTCATGACTGTTTGGGTGGGTTTTGCCATTAGGTGACTCTAGCCACCTCTTCACCGGAGTAAAAGACCCTATATCCCTCAAACCTCATCACCAGTGATACTGTCTAGTCCATTCCAGTTTCCTGACATCCTCCTTGAGCTGTAGGTCCAGCACCTGGACAAAACATTCCAGGTAAGGCTGGACTGTTGCCAAGCAGATGAAGCAAATCACTCTCTTTAGTTTGCTCACCAGGCTCTTCCTAATGCAGCCCAGTGTGTGGTTTGGTTGTTTCTAGTGAGAATACACCATTGCCTCATATTCTCACCCTTCTGGCCATAAAAATCCAGGCTTGGTGTTGGGTCGGGTTGGTGTTAGTTAGGCTAGGTTAGTATAACTCTGTCACTGGAACAAAAAGTTGCGCTTAACCTCAGTGGACTTTGTGGGTTTCTGTTGGCCCATTCATCCATGGCTTGGCAGTCTGCTCTATGTTGGGTTGACTCCTGCACCCGATTCCCCCAGTTTAGTGTCACCTGTGAATTCCCTAAATGTGTGTTCTGTCTGCCCGCTTTTGTCCAGGTTGTTGAGAAAGCTGTTGAACAACAACTGGAGACAAAAAGTCTCCAGAATGTGCTCCCCAGAACTACCGGGCCTTGCAGTTTTCTTGCTGCTGACCCAAACCTCTGAAAAAAAAAGATGATTTTGATCCCTCACAATTTTTAGTCATCACAATCAATGTTGTTGTCAGTGACTCACGTGAAGTAGCTGGGGTTTGTGCATAGTGGATCTATGCTTCTTGTGGATTTCATAGGAAAATCCAACTATATCCTCCTTTCACTATTTTTTAAAGAATTTAATTATCCAGAAGCAGGCTGGCAGTGTGCAGTACAGAACCATTTATGACTTCAAGGTAGAGACTGTCTTCTGCACCAGGATGAGGGTTTCTCAATTTAGAGCAGATCCGTTCTTCCTTTTTTCTACATTTTTAAGTATTTTGTACTGATACAGGAGATGACAATCTTTCTGTTACGGGAGGTAGTGAAGAGAAAGTTGGCTGCACCGTTTTATGATTTCATACTATGAATTATATCTTGCTCTCTCAATGAGAAATAGGTGAATGACTTGAGTGCTGAGAGAAGAGTTTAGAGATTCTGTTGGTAAAATTGCTGTCTATTGGGTATAAATATCTGTCATTCAATTTTAAAGACTGGAAATATTTCTCTTAATTATAATACATAAGAGTTACAGTTCATGAAGTTGCTTTTTAGTCATGTTTATTGCTTATGCAGAGCTAAATCCCTCGAAGTCTACAAGGAAATACCATTAGGATGCCTCCTGTTGGCATCTCATTTCTTCACACCTGCATTGAGGCTTACGAGATCAATTCTCACCTTGTCATACTCCACCAAAAAACAAAACTACTGTAACTTGGAATTTTGCTGTGGTATTAAATACTTCCACAGATGCTATCCACTGCTTTGAGACTATAAGCAGCTGCTTTAACATAACTTTCGTCAAAACAAATTTCCTACTAGTTATTATTATACTTCTGTCAGAAGAGTAGTTGAATTAAACTGTCTGGCACAGAGTTGGGTTTCCCTGGCAGGAATTGCATATCCAGCAGTGGACAGCGAGAACTGCTGGCACCAGAATTTTCATATTATCATTAGACACTTGCTTTTTTTGTAGTATCTGAAGTTATTCTAATATTTAAACAATCTTTAAAGCTCTCCAGCTACCCCCATCTCAGTTTAAAAATTTCTGTAGAGATTTTGTTGTAAGCCTCAGAGTCCAAAAGTTTGCCCTGTCCTTGTCCTTAGGAGCCTTAGTCCAGAAGTCTCTCAAATAGTTCATCTACACTATCAATAAACAGGACATGATCTTTTTTAATTAGATTACTACCCAAACTGTATCTACCATGCTTTCTTGTAGAAAACTGACTCTATGCTTTGCTGTATTAAGAAAAATATTTCAGAGTATGGGGCAGATGGTTTTTTTCTCACAGTTTTGTCTGTGAGACTTTGACTGTTTTGACTTTAAAAAAGTCTTTAAAATAATTATTTTATAGTTTAAATTCTCCTTTTATCTATATTACAATCACAAGCTTTATTTTTAATCTTCCAGTTTTCATGAATTAATAAAAACAACAAATTCACAATATGCTTATTCTTTCTTACTTAAGATCTTAGAATCATATGGGGTTGGAAGGGACCTCTGGAGATCATCTAGTCCAACCCCAGCACTGGAGCAGGTCCACCTGGAGCAGGTCCACCCGGAGCAGGTCCACCCAGAGCAGGTTGCACAGGAACTTGTCCAGGCAGGTTTGGAATGTCTCCAGAGAAGGAGACTCCACCACCTCTCTGGACAGCCTCTGCCAGGGCTCTGCCACCCTCCAGGAAAAAAGTTCCTCCTTATGTTTAGCTGGAACTTCTTATACTCAAGTTTGTGCCCATTTTCTCTTGTCCTGTCACTGGGCACCCCTGAGAGAAAACCAGCCCCATCCTCTTGACACCCTGCCTTGAAGTATTTATAAGCATTGATCAGATACCCCCTCAGTCTTTTCTTCTCAAGAGACCCAAGTCCCTCACTCTTTCCTTATAGGAGAGATGCTCCAAGCCCTTAATCATCTTTGTGGTCCTTTGCTGTCCTCTCTCCAGCAGTTCCCTGTCCTTCTGGAACTGGGGAGCCCAGAACTGGACCCAGTGCTCCAGATGGGGCCTCCCCAAGGCAGAGCAGAGGCGGAGGATGACCTCCTTGCACCTGCTGGCCACGCTCTTCTTGATGCCCCCAGGATGCCATTGGCCATCCTGTCCCCCAGGATGCCGTTGCTGGCTCATGGTCATCCTGTTGTCCACAAGAACTCACAGGTCTTTCTTCTCAGAACTGCTCTCCAGCAGGTCACCCCCAACCTATCCTGGTGCAGAGGGTTATTCCTCTCCAGGTGGAGCACCCTACACTTGCCCTTGTTAAATTTCATTAGGTTTCTCTCTGCCCATCTCTCCAGCCTGTCCAGGTCTTGCTGGATGGTGGTACAACCTTCTGGGGTGTCAGTCACCCTTCCTAGTTTTGTGTCACCAGCAAACTTGCTGAGGGGACATTCCATCCCTTCCTCCAGGTCATTGATGAATATATTGAAGAGGACTGGACCCAGTACTGACCCCTGGGGAACACCACTTAGTTACAGACTGGATCTATGCCCCTGATCACAACCTTTTGGGTTCTGTCTTTTAGTCAGTTTTCAATCCACTTAACTGTCCATTCATCTAACCCATGCTTCCTAAGCTTGCCTATGAGGATGCTGTGGGAGATGGTGTCAAAAGCCACGCTGAAGTCAAGTTAGACAACTTCCACCACCCTCTCCTCATCTATCCAACCAGTCATGCCATCATAGAAAGCTATCAATCAAGTTAGTCTGATCTTGTCGAAGTCTGTAGTAAATTCTTCCTACTAATTTCATTTGATCAGTAGAATTAATTTCCAGAAAAGCCCACCCTATCATTTGGAGAAGTTCAGAAGCTGTACACCTGTCTGTCCTGTTGAACAAGTGTAATTCTTTCATCTGGGGTCTTATTGTCAGACAGTGACCTTATAGACATGTAGATACACATCTAAATACAGTTGTGAAAATGAGTTAAAAATTAATTTTAAATAATCAAATGACAAAACAAAAATACTATTAATATCGTAAGTAACAAAGCACCCTATAAGAAAGGAGATTTTACCTTTTAGGTTAGGATTCCAATTGGGTTTCTGTTCCATCCCCAGTTTCAAGTGAACTTAGACCCACTCTTGCTGTTTCCATGTCATGGCACTGGCTCTTGTGTCTTGTACAAAAACCTAAGGTTCTCTCATGTCTTTTCTGGATGTATTTTTAAATGTCCTTCTACTCTTACTGCAGTAGAAAGCTTACTGACTCAGAAGTGGGGATGACACTGAATCACCCCAGATAGGAAAGCAAATATGCCATAAATGAGTTCTGTAGAAGTGGTGTTTTTAAAAGGTAGTTACCTTCTTTATATAGCTTAGAAAATCCCAGTCATGATACATAAAGAAGCTTCAGGCAGGGAAAGTTAAGATGAAAAATTCACAGCCAAGTAAGTTGAAAAGTAAGGTGCAAAAGAAGTGATAATTGATGGTGGTTAGCGGAGGATGGCGGTAACAGACAATATCCTTTCTGCTGGGGTTGTGTTCAGTGTAAATGACAGCAAAAATGGAAGAGACCAAGGGGCATCCATTCCCTACACAGATTTCTGCAGCCTAGTGATTGCTGCAGAATTCTACAAATAATTATACATTTATAGTTAAATAACAATTAAAGAAAAATGTTAAATTCTGTAATTCTGTTCTTATATTTTTATAATCATATAATATCATTAATTAACAAATGTAGTTAATTTTTAGTATAGTGGATTGGAGACATCTGATTTTTGCCTCCCACACCCTTTGCATAAGAGATGTAACGCAGAAGTGACACAAAACTAGCTTACCTAATTTTATATTTGTATAATTAGTTTGAAAACAGTGTTTTTTCCAACCAGTGTTCTATTTCTTACAAGCCAGTGAAGGTCCAGAGCCTCTGGGTCAAATTTTTGTCCTGTTTAATCCAAAGTCTACATTCACTTGCATGTTGTTCAAAAGAGAACCATTATAATTTCAAAACATATTCTATTTATTATTATGATTAAAGTATTAATAATATCATGCATGAATTACGCAGAAAGAAAAGAGCCATAGAAATCAACGACTGAAGAGCTATTTATGTATTCAGTGCATTTTCAAACAAAGTTGGAAAATATAGGAGTATAGGAGTATAGGAGTAAAAATATGAAGAAAAGTGCTGTAACTACTAACAGTGTTAGGACCAAGTTTCAAAGAGTGGTAGTAAATAAGATATAGAAGGACATTTTTAACAGTTCATAAGATTAATAAATTTGCAATTATATGTATGCATACTACATTAATACCATTTATCTTAAGGGATTTTGTAATCCAAAGGGATTTTCAGTCCTCCATTTAATTCAAAAGTATTTGTTTTTTCCAGGACATTTCTGAACAATTCTGATGAACATCTTCCACAAGATTTTTCGCAAGTCTCTTATCATCCATTACACTGGCTATTTTGCATACCATCACCCCGTGCGTCCTTACCAAAGTGAGTATCAGAAGTTGATTGTTGTGCAGTAATCACCAGGTAGTCAATATTAATCAAATACTGTTACAACACTTTGAAAAGAGCATATCTGAAAAAATGACTCATTAATAGTCTCATTGAAAACCCATAGAAACCATGTTATTTTTTTTCAATTCATTGCAGATTTCCCTAATCTTTTCACTTTAAGAATCTGTAAGGAAGGTCAAGCTGGAAGCAATGCACTGTGTGGCCTTTTGTTAGTATATTCATTATGTTTGATATTTGAATTATCTGTAAGGTTTTCTTGCTTTAATTAAAGAGTATATAGCTCTTGACAACAATGTAGTTCAGCACAGTTGCTCTTTCAAAAGACATAATTAAAGGGGGGATAAAGAATGTTTATGATTGCTATTTAAAAAAAAGGTTTGATATATAAATAACTCATTGAAAAATACTCTGCTTGATCGTAGTTGATTTTTTGGGAGATAACTGCATGATTAGAGGCAAAAGCTTAATTTCTTTTTCTGTGTCACTGCATATAATGACAAGTTACATATGAGACATATGCTACCAGCTGTGCTGTCATTCCCTTTCTAATTTTGAACCTGAAGCACTCCCACACCAGTGTAGATCCTCTCCTAACCCCTTCACCTCCTCCTCCTCTTCAAAAGTTATTTCCTGAGAGATTTTCACTCTCCATCTTCATGAAAAGCTTTGTGAGTTGCTATTGTGTTTTCTGAGAAAGTATTTTTCTATTTCAGAGGAATATGTTATGATGAGTGGTGACCTACAGCGACCTATTGAAGATCAATGTGCTGTGGGTTTATTACCTCTTGCCTTGTACGCATGGTATCTTGTATCTTGTACATGACAATATCTTCCAGATGATTTTACCCCATTCTACACAAAATATGCTGGTTTTTCTCCGTAGCCTAATGATGTCAGCAGTTCTGTTACCTACTTCCCTGGTGCCTCTGGTACCTGCTGGTATTGCAGTGGCCATAGATGCTGTGATGAAGTCAATGTTGTATGGTTGGTTCACCCTGTGCCAAACGGAGTAAATAACTGTTGAATTCAGGAAGTGTCCTTTTCCCTGCTTGAAATAGTAACTTAATTTTTTCTAAAACTTGGGACATCATGTGGTTTTACCTCTCAATTGAGCTTCAGTGAAATTTGCGGGTGGGTTTATAAGTTACAGATAGGCGGAGAGGAGAAGGGGGGACAAAATTGAGAGGATGACTGCATGAGCACTTAAAAAGGGATCCACTTTATTTGTGGGAAAATTTAAGCTTCATTAAGGACACATCCTAGAAAAGACGATAAGCTTTTTGATGCCCAAATCCAAAGTCAGTACTAAAAATACTATGAATTACGAATTTTGTGAAGATGACTTCACAAGTGAGTACCCTCTGCTGCATAAAAGTACATAACGAAAATGGTGGTACTGTTTCAATCTGACATACTTCTCTTTTTTTGAGGTGGGATTAGGATTTTACAGACACTATTTAGGAACAATGTGTCTTGAATAAATAGCAGAAAACTATTCCAGAGTTACCCAGAATTTATGTATTTTTCCTGGGTAAAAGGTGAGAAAATGTACATCTTCTTGACCACCCAATAGTAAAATGAGGAGTCCAAAAGAGAGCACATCTGTCTTTTGAAGATACAGTTTGTGCACTTGAGTGGGGACAGTCCATTTATATAAAGGCATATGTACTATCCTGGTGAAATGAGTGAGCTATGTTAGTAAAATATTTAATTTTATTTTTTTTTTACCACAATACTTTTCATCTGCCCAGAAAACAAAAAAAATATGAATGACCCTGTATGTAACAAGATAGTTTGAGGGACATATTCTGAGATGTTATAATGTTGTTACCAGTTCTGTACTGCATGTTTCAGAAGCTTTCCTGTCTTGAAATACCGTATTGTATTTATAGTATTAAGACATATTATGTTTAAGTATTGCCAAAACCTGTTTTTTAGAGCTTTCTAATTATTTCTGAATTTTTTTATGGTTTTACTTCTTCCGTCTAATAAAAACGTATATTCACTGTCCATACCAATACTGGAAGCTCAGGCCATTGTGCACCTCCCAGCTGTGCCCACCTAATGAAGACTCTAATCTTCAGTTTAGTAATAGGTACACATAAATGTACCTATTAAATATTTACTCTTCCTAAGCTTGATGTTTCAAGAGAAAGTTTTGCATTCTTTTCAATTTACAATTTCACTGTTTACCTAGATATACTGCATAATTTTTCATGCCTAAAAATAGCCACAGTCTGCTTTATCTATTTGACTTCAACATCTTTATTAATGTTGTTAACATGAGTTAGCGTTAATGTTTATTTGCTTTATAAAATCTTGAACTTATCATTTGAGGATGGGGTTTTTTTTCTATCTTGGATACTAATCAAAATAACATAGTTGGTTATTAAACTAAATAATTACTGATAATTTATATTACAGTTCCTTTAGTGGTAATTGTGATTCAGTCTTTGCATCATTTGGGGTTTTTAATCTTACGATTTTCAGCTCAGAGTTCTATTTTTTTTTCTTTTACTGTACAAAACTGAACATTTATATGTGTGATATTTATATGTACTTCACCTTTTGTCACTTTTTATGAGGCTAGTCTTATTTTCACTAGTACTGAGCGTCGGGGATGGGAGAACATATGCCTCTCCATATGCACGTTGCAAAACTTCTCAGTGCATTTATTGGTGCTAGCTCCATGGCTGTAGGGAATGTCTGCTATATTTTATTTTTCCTCCAAGTGAGTCACACCATTGTACATTTCAATTTGCAAGAGACTGAAAGAGCCAAGAACTGGTGTATATTACAACATGATAACTTCCCATCTGGTCAACGACAGACAGGTTTTATTTCAACTCAAATATTCTAAAAATGGCGTTTATTTCTAAAGTAATTTAAAATATTATCCTTTATAAATCTAATTGACCAAACTTGTCTCTTTTCTTATAATTTGAAGGCAATGGGTGACCTTATTAGATATGATAATGTGGCATTCAAGGGAGGAACAAAATTACTCTGGCCCGTATATTTTAACTGAATTAGTGAAGTGTTGAGTTTGCTTCCAGCCACAGCACTAATTCTGGTGTGAATATAGCAATTATTTTAATTTAAACTTTAATTAATAACTACTAATTAGTTTTAACATGTGTTAGAGTTTATATATATATATATAACTAATCTTGAACATACGGAATTTAAGATAATATTTTTAAGAATGCAGAGCCCTAACACTGAAAGTTTGAATGCAGCATTTGAAATATGGAAAAGTTATTTTGGTTGCAAGTTCTATCAAGATTTAAATGTTTATGTGTATATATATTTTTTATAAGTATTATTAGAATCCAGTATGTGCTTACATGCAAAAATATAATAGTTGAGACAGTGGTGCATGATTTTATATAATGAACCAGATGAAATATCACAAGAACTGTACTTTCATGGCACCCACGTTGCTTATCAACTCACAGGTATTTGCTTGACTGTTGAAACCCCAAAGGCCGGGGCGTATAAAATCCTCCTTTACTAAACTGACTGCTGCAGTTTTAACTGGGCAGTTTTGACATAATAGGTCAAAATGTAAATGGTGTAAATGTAAATGATGTGAAGGTCCTGCTGGGAAACGGGGTCATGGAAACTGGGGTTACGTCGAGGTTGCCCTGCAAAATAGACAGCAGGCTGCTTTTCTGGAAATGGGCCCGCAGCGAGGGGCTAAGCTCGAGGAGTGTCCCATTTCCCGACATTGTAGGTTGGTAGCAGTTATATTTCTTTGTGTGTTTTTGTGCCGTCGTCTCTGTTTTTTTCATGCTGACATTGTGTGTAAGTGGCACATAAAGATACGTGCAGAGGCAGATAAACCCTTCTCCAGTCTGGCAGGAAAACCTATCTCCTGATGAAGGCGGCTTTAGCTGATGCTGAAGGTGTTGTGTGTGTGCTGGCAGATAATGTTTATGCCTGCATAGCTAACGCCTCGGTGCATATGTAGTTTTTACACTGGTGCATATGAAATTTATGTGCACAGAAGTTTACATATACAGTGCATAAACTTTCAGTGTTTGCAGCTATTGTTGTATAAACTCATAGCCAAAATGAATAAATACAATGGCTAAACACCTGTTGAAATTTAATTCTGAAGCTTTAAAAATACTGAAAAATTAAGCTTTCAAAGTAAACAAAATTACCCACAACCCAATTTTGACAAATTGTTTTAAATAATGTGTCAAGCAGAAGAAAACAGAAAATACAATGGGTCAAGTTGTTTGAGTTTCATTTTAATTTAGTTGCTATTGCTCCAACCTGAGTTCAGAGGTTGGTATTGGTTCATTGCCTGAGTTCAGAGGAACCCCTGGAATATTTTTGTTTGGAAACCTAAACTTTTGCAGAACATGGAAACCCCAAACAGAAAACAAACTGCAACCCCATTAGAAGCCGATGAATTTGTACTGGGCTTTCTCACTTCTCCCTGCTGGCAAAGCAGTTACCCAACCACTCCAATGTTTCAGGTGGATTTTTGAAAATGTGTAAGAATTGGTCAACTTCATGTGGAATCTTGCAGCCCCTTTCAGCTTTCTCTCTGTTTTTTAATTAAGAGCTTCATATTCTTACTCCAGGACACTTCAGAGCTCTTACTAAACAATTAATGTAATAATGAATTAAGGAATAATAGCCTTAAATTTATTCAAGCACCAAAAAAAAAAAAATTCCTTTTTGCCCAGTAAAACAAGGCAAACATGGTTCCATGAAAGAGATAAGTGAGGTTGCTTTGTATCAGTTATAACTTTGGCAGGCTACCAAATGTTAATTTGCTTTTAGCTAGTTGAGATTAAATGTAATTCCTTCCCAGAGCTGCCTTAAAGTAAGCAAGCATGAAAGCGTTTTCAGAGTAATCTGGGAGGAATTGACATTTAAGGGAGTTAGCATTACATCTGCACTTTAAGGATATTAATTTCATAGATAAATTAACTACATTATTTTGTCTTTATCTTACATTTTGAAAGGACTCCATCAGGCAGAGAAATGGCAGCCCAGGGTCAGCTGAAACTGCTCTTATCCCAGCCATACTGCAATTTGAACTTGCTTCTGGAAACATTGCTACATCGTGATTGTCTCTTAGTGAAAATTTTACTGAGGAGTTTGAGTAAGTATTTATACTGCCAATCCTTATAGGAACATCAGTGAGAAACACAAATTCATTTTTAACTACTTAAATACTGAAGGAAGGCTGACAACTATTTGTGGGGGTATCAGTAGTCATTCAGTCATCACTAGGACACTTCTTGAATGGGTAAAAAGAAAGAAAAAAATCAATGCTTTTTGCAGTTTTGCAGTCAATCTGAGTACTCATAGTTTCAAAGCAGAGTACAATTTGATAAAACAGGTTGCTATTGTGAATGTCAAGGAGTAAAATGAATTTGAACTCAACAGAGCTTTGATACCACAACTGCTTTGCACAGATATTTTACAAGTGTGGATCAGTCATCTGAAAGATCACTTTTAAAATTATATTTTAGCGGTGAAAAACTTTGTACAGTTTTTGTTTAAGTTATTTTACATTTGTTACTGTATGCATTCTAGGAGGACATTTATGTGCTTCCTCAGGTTAATTCTCTCATTAGTGCTGTTACAAAAAATGTAGAAAATAAAAGAATGGTTCTACAAGGTTTTCTTTTCATTCTGCTAATATTGTGTTTGAAGCAACAAACTTTATCACATCTTTTTCATAGCTTTCAGATCAAATTACCGGAATGTTGACAAGCTAATGGTATAATCATGTTTGACAAAATTTTGCAGTAGTAACAAATGAGAGTCTCAGTTTCTACTTTTCTTTAGCAAAATAGTTCTCCCTACTTATCAAAAACCCTGTAAGGTTGTCATGGTCTGGGCCAGATCAGGCCACATAATATTAGGTATAACATAATTTAGTTGTGTCACTTTAGAATGGTCTGGCATTTGTCAAGGATCTAACTTTGGTTCCACCCCTCTCACGCCTGGCATTGTGAGCTGCCTGGCATCCACTTGCCCACCCGCAGACCCCTCACCCTTTCCAAAGACTGAGAAATGTTTGATCAGGGTGTTCCTCAGCACTGAATTTCACTAGCTGCTTAAATTATCACAGGTGCTGAGTGACAGAATGTATTAATCTATTGACTGACCAGCCTCTTGAGCTTCAGGGAGGTGTACGCCTCCTTGGATTAGAAATTGTGCTATTTACACAGGCTTTATTAATGTTATTACAATATTTGTACGAATAAACTTTCAGATTAGATGAACTTGGAACTTGCGATGATCAATATATTCTAAATTAATTTCAATAAGGTTAATTATGTAATGATAAAATTATTGTATTCTTTATTCCGTCTCTTATGATGTGGCTTTCTGATGCCTTATAATCTAAATTTTTTTAATGTTAGCAGTTGTGTATTAGTACAAGGAAAGCTGGACTAATAACGTGTACCATAGTACTAGCAATTACAGTTTGTGATTCTTCTGTTCAATAGGATAAAAGGCTTACAGAATTATGTACTCATCAACAGTAAAATTTTGCAGTGTGTAATATTATGCAAGAAAACAGATAAAAAGCCAAGTATACCATCGTTTGTAAGTGCTTTGCCCTAATGATCGTGAAACTCCCTGGTATTTACTAGATCATAAGAATTTTTTGAATTGGAATAACCTTCTCAGATTTTACTTTATTTTATGCTCAGTCTTTCCCTTTCTCTGTAAAAAACAGGCCAGAAAGCAAAGATTCTGTGTAAAGAGGTGCATATATGTTGGTGTTTTTAGGTAATGGTAACATTTTTTGGTATTGTAGCAATACTTGGGGGTACTTACCAAGTAAGTAGTAGGCATCACACAACTTAATTTAATTGCTCTCACATGGTTGCACCGTGATGAGGGTTAGAAATAATTAATATCATCCATCATAGTAGGCAGTGCTGTTGGGATTGGCAAAGTTGTCTCAGCAGAGAATATTTTGGGGTAAAACATGTAGGCACGGTTCAGCATTGCTAAATATTATAATGGGGTTATCATATTTGTTGAAAATTCATGTATGTCACTCCATGTATGAGCAGGGACAAAGACGTGACAAGATTTGGACTTCTGTCATTATTTTTTTATGCAATAAGATATATAAAATGTACACAAAAAGTAAAATGCTCCTCAGATATGGAGTTGGTACATCAAAAATACTAAAGGCAATAAATCAGGATACCTAAAACTGAACAACTTATTTCTCTCCAATGAGTATGGCCAGTGGGTAAAAGGTACTTTACTTTTGAAAAAATAATTGAAAAATTGGATTTGCATATTGGAACCTCTGTAACTGAAATTACAAGACAAAACAAGTTAGGTGTATTGAATTGCAGTTAATTACAGTGTAATATAGTCCTGGAGTTGTTTTCTGTAGATCCAGTGGTCAGAAAATTTCTTCTGAGTTACATTCTTGAGTGAGTAGAGGGTCCAGAGTCTTTGCTGTGCCTTTGCAGAGAGAAGCAATGAAGGTGACTGGTACTGTGTTAATTTTCAGAGAAAGCAAACTGGTTTGCAGCTTTCTTGGCAGAATTTTTTACCAGGATTTCTTTATCACCCATGGATATGAAACAGAAGTGACTGATTTTGACAAGCCATTAATAATCACAGAATCACCTAGGTTGGAAGGGACCTTTTAAGGTCATCTAGTCCAACCAATAAAAAAAAAACAAAACCAAAACACCAAAAACCAAAATGAGGAATAAAGAAAATGGTGCTTGCATACTATGAGTTTTTGGATCCAGCAGATGCTGATATGGAAACGAGAAGGGTGAAAGTGAATTCTTAAGAATTTCTGCCAGAGTTACTGTAAATGCACAGGATGCCAGCAGAACGATCCCTGACTTCTTATTTCAGAGTCTTTATGCCCAGGAACCAGGAGTTATTCTTTGCATAACAAAGAATGCATAACATTATTGAATTTCACTGGCCCAACACAGGATTGATACCAAAGGGAACCTCGTCAGTCAACAGACACCTCACCCCTTACCGGTAGCAGATAATGAAGAGGTCACTGAGAAATCATCAGCAACGAATCATCAATCAGTCCTTGGGCCTTATGAGGCTTTTCTTTAAGAAGAAGAGATGGTAGCACCACCTTAAAGATGTATAATATAAGCAGCAATGTATTTCTTTTAAAAAAACCACTACCACCTTATTCATTACAATGAATACATTAGGGTCCAGTTGTTACAGAGATTTAATTGCATTTTCTGCACACAGCTTTAAACTGAATACTGGGATGTGGAGATAAACTGGAAGAAAACTGCATTGGCAGCTTCACCTTGTGTTTTTGGCTTGCACAGTGCATATTTGAGAGACTAATAGGAGAGGGTATTGTGTGGCCAGTACAGTTAAACCTAGATGATATCCTGGTCCCCACTAAAACTTTGAAATTCAAACCGATAGTAACAATTGCAAATATTCTGTGATAAGCTTAGGGCTGCAAATCTGAAATTGGACCCAAAGAAATGCGAGTTGCTTCAAAAAGAGATAATTTACCTTGCACACATAAGAGCAGTGGTGAGAAAATAAAACTGTGGTGCAGTATCAGCCAACTCCCTAGACACTAAAAGATATGAAGAGTTTTCTAAGACTGTGCTTTTATAAACCAGTTTCTGGCAAGAGAAATGAGTTTAAAATATACTTGTATAGTGGAAAGATATTTTTCCTCCTCACTCCATTTCTTTGCCCCTTGGAAGCAGCTCTTTGACTGCCACTACATATAAGATGGCATTTTGAGGTGAATTTTAAGCATTAATTTAGTTTTAATGGAATAAAATCTAATTAATTAACTCGTAGGCATTTAAAGGAGAATAACACTGATTTTTTGTAAGTTACCCTAAAAAACCAGTGAAAGCTGGTAACTTTTCCAATGGACCTCACTTAGGAATCAGTCTAAACTTTAACTTTGAGTGACTGTAGTGAGTTATTACAAAATAAAATGTACATTCCTTAAATAAATTACCATCTTCACTAAAGTCCTGGGGTTGGCTAAATCTGTATAACAATTCAAAACTTTTATTTCAAGTACTTCAAGGTCATTATTTTTTGTACTTCCTTGTAATAACTCCTTGGATTTAAGGACTCCTGAAGCAGAGTCTATCTGGAAAAAATAGCAGTGGGGCTAGCCCTGTGGTTCAACCACACACAATTCTTGGGAAAAAGAGCTTTGCAGGTTTTTTTGACAAAGCTTAGAGGTTAATCTGCAACCCCGTCCTCATTCAGGGAGCACATGGAAGTCTCTTAGAGAAATTTATATACTTGTGCAGAGATAGCACTGTTCTCCAGATATTTAAGGGTCGTCCAGGATGAGGCTTCTGAGTACAGGCTCCAGAGCACCTGAGAGTTTTCTTCACTTCTCCAGGATAAAAAAACCAACTGTATCATGGCAGCCTAACAGCAAAAGATTATTGTTTTAAAAGTGGCATCTCCTCAAAATACCCATCTGAGCAGTGAACTTACTGAATACCCACGTAACCATGGTAAAATGGTAGAAGGATTTACTGGTGTGATGTACTTCTAGCTGGTGACTTTCCAGTGATAAGCTGAAGAAAACAGTAAACAGATCTTTTGGAGTTTCTGAAATACCAAATAGGAATTTGCATTTGGACAGTAGAATCATAGAATGGTTAGAGAATAGTTAGAGTTGGAAGGGACTTTAAAGATCATCGAGTTCCAACACCTCCCACCAGACCAGGTTGATCAAAGCCCCCTCCACTGAGATCTTGAACCCCCTCCACAGATGGAGCAGAGCCTGTCTGAGAATCACACACCTTCTCTTGACACAGTGTGAAGATAGTCTCTGTGGTGATGTACCTGTGACTGTCTCTGTGACTGTGATATATGGTTATATGGACAGCTTTTCAAAGACCTTCTCATTTCTGGTAGGAATTTCTTGCAGACCTAAAGACTGAATATGTTTTAAGAGGGTACCTTGTTCAGTATCAACCCCAACATCTGCAGTAATACGAAGGAGGTAATGTGGCCACAGGACTAAATTCAATATCGCCATGTCAAATTTTGGCTATCATCAGAATGCCACAATTTCAGCATAGTACCCCATAACATTAGTGCTGGAGGTATTCTGATAGTATTCTATTTAACACTGGTAAGATAGATTTCACAGAAGCCATTATCATAGAGATTCATTAGTAGAAGCTTCTTCTCAGAACTGAAAATAAATTGTTTAAGGAGAAGAAGTTCTAAAGGGAGTTGAGTGAGAATAAAATGCTATGGGATTGGTGACGTAGAAATATACGGGCACAGAAGTTGTTTTGCTGATACATTAATAATTTATGGGCAGGTGATATAAAGTTTGTTAAAATCTTTTTGTCTTGTGTTGAGCTTTTTAGTTGTCACAAATTCAGCATTCATTGGATTCACAGTTAAATTTTATACAGGGGATATTATTATTTGGGTTTTACAAAAATGAAATTAGTAGGGTTGAGATCTGCATTTCATTCAGGGTAGAAGTAATGTGATCTAAAATTTCTCTTTGGAATTAAAGCCTAAAACAATAGAGTTTCTGACAAAATTAAGTTATAGTCAAAGTTACAATAGATTCTAGCTGTCAAGACTGACTGGAGAATGATTTCATTGGAGAGGAACAACTTCATGAGAGACAAATAAAATGATCTACCAGAACAGATACAGAAAAAGAATAGAAAAAGAGCTGGTGACAGAAAAAGCACTGAGAATATAGAGAGAAGCAAGTAATGTGAGTGTCTGCTGAAAGAGTTGGTTCTATAAACAAATAAAATATACCCTTTTCGTTCTTTATATCCTCATGAGCTGCTCTGATTTAAACTATAAAGAACAGAGAAGTTTTATGCTCTTTGCAAATAAAAGAACTGTTTCAGAAATAACTTGCTCCATCTTCAGTTCCTTTTCCTAAATGAAACAGCATGTATAAATTTGAATTTTGTCTACCTCTCTTGGTCAAAGAAGACAGCATAACTGTTTATAGCTTGTCTATCTTGTAGGAATTCACATGAGAAGGAGAAGTGTAGAGTCAATAACAGATGATTTTCAAAATTCAGTAAGATTCATTTCATGGCTAAATCAGTAGCAGATAAGAGCTGGATGAGTGTGATAATGTCAGCAAGTTACTGGGAGGTGTTTCTAGCAGTAGGAAAGAAATATGGATAAATTATGCTTCTAAGTGTGCTTCTTTGAAAATGTTTTTAAAATACGTGGTACTATCCTAAGAGGTGAAGTGCATTATTTTGGAAGGAAGGAAGAAGGATTCATTGTGACTGGTTAGGGCATAGCTGTTATTCACTAGATACATAATTTTCTTATAAACATATTTATTAATGGTATTAATATTTTTATATATTTTGGTATCCTTGGTGCCTATGCAACATTATGCTGTATGGAAATAACAAAGAGCAGATTTTTTTTAACATGTATTTAAGATAAGTGTATAGCCATATTTATGTGTGGATGCATGTCCTGCTAAAGTGAAAAGCAAGCATCTCCTTTGAGCTACTTGTAGGAGCCTTAGCTTTTGTAGGAGCTTGACATTCCCTTCACAGATTAGCTCTTGATATACAAATGCAGTGAGTGAAAAAAAGAAAATATATAGAGGGAAGCATCAGCAGGCAATAAGTATGATGCCTATCATATAAATACTGTTCTTATGTGATGATTAACAAGAAGGCTGAATTGGAGTTCAAACTAAGATGAATATTTAATGTTATGACAGGTGAGCTCATAAACGTTAGAGAAAAATTCTAAGGCAAAAGAAATCTACGCATCTATCTGTAGACTCCTAATTCATAATATTTAACCAGCTATACTGATCAACTAGTTAATCTATCAACCAACTGACATTATGCTTTAAGGTCTCTTCCAGCAGAAATTTTTTCATGATTCTACAATTGGTGACAGTTTATCAATCAGAAAACTTACTTCACCTTGAGCTTTGAAGGGTCAGGTATTCTTACAACAAGAGCAACGTTTACTTCAGAGTATAACAAGGCAAAGCCAATGAAAACTTACATATCGTGGTGTTTTGCCTCAGAGTGGTTTCCCAGTGGACTCCTGAAGATCTTTGCTAAGAGCAGAAGACTTCTATTATACAGCAGTTATAAGAAGATATATGTATAACCCCCTACAGAATTCTTTTATACTTCTTTCCATTTATCTAAATTTATTGGTAGCACTAAGTTGATTAAAAAAGTTATTAATAAGTTGTGGCTCAAACTTCCCATGTGGCATGATCATGTAGCAAATTTAGGTTTAATTTCAAGTCATAAACCCCGTTAAACAAAGCAATTTCCCATCATGTTCTGCAAAGACAGTTTACGTAGTACTTAAATCTTAACAAACCCTCCTCCCTAGAATTTTGATAAATCAATGTAAAAAAAAAATACTTATACTAATATAATCAAAGTTCAATTCAAATTTTCATGTCACAATTTAAGTACCTTTGGGTTTTCCTTTTTGAACTGCTTTTTCTGCTTCCCTGGTCCTGTCTCAGACAGCTGTATCAGACAACACATCTCTGGTCTGAGCGAATCGGTGGAATCCATTTGATTCTTCACTCAGAAGTGTCTGGCATTGGAAGGTGTCTCAGCAAAATATGCCATCTCACTCAACTCAGAGGAAAAAAGCTGATAAAAAAAAATGCTTATTGCTGATCTGTCTTCTGCCTTGAGGAAAAAAATCCCGTGGCTTGTTGGTTATGAAACCACTGGTTTTCTACAGTGTTACTCGGCTTTCTACATCCTATGGGATGTTTCCATTAAGGTTCCACACTACCCAGACCAAATGGTTTACAATCACATGTGAATTAGGTTGTAGGAATTCAGGAGAGAATAAAGTGGAACTTTTGAATTTTACAGCATTCTCAAATCATTCAGAGATGGCTGGAAAGCAGCAATTTTCCACTCTGTTAGATTCTGAAGGCTGTTTGAAGCACTAGAAAAATGCAGCCTAGAAATTTAGTCTCTCCCATCTTTCTGCTGCACAGGTTGCTGAAGATATAAGGGCATCCAAACTGGCATAATACAATTACATTTTTGAGTGTAATTTTTTAAAAATAATTTTTACAGAAGCTTTCAGTTTTGCGAACTAGAAATTTAAATTAAAATTGTTTAATTGGTTCTGGCTCCAGTCATTTGTTATGACTGTTAACATCAAAAACATATTCCACAAATAAGTGGGAAGTTGAGGTCTTTAACATTAGCACAAGTCAAAGCCTCCAAGTGGCATTGGTTCAGAGAGGTTTAAACACTGTGAGAATGTTTTATAATGATTATGAAAAGCTTTTAGAAATACATGTGGTGTAAGCTGTTACCACTCAACCTACTGAAAATCAGTAGTTGTCTTTAAGAGTATATGTATCTGTATCTTAGCAGGGCTGAGATTTTAGCTTGTGGAACTGATTTCTTCACAATTTTTTCTTATGCTGAAAAACAAAGCCAACCCATTTTGAGGATTATGCAGTTGCTACTTTATTTTATTTTATATTACTAAATGGAGGTGTGTTATTTCACATGACATTTATAGGTAAGGGGAGTTAAGCACTAACAGCTTTTTGACTCTGATTCTACAGAAGTAGTAGAATTTACTTCTGATTAACATTTAGTAAATAATCAAATTTTAGTTATATACTGAATGCATTTTGAATTACGCAGGCGTATTCCATAGTCTGTAAACATGCTTGAGTCTTTTTTTCAATGGCTATATATAATTCAGGAAGACAGTCAAATGTCATTATGCAGAGGAAGATCAGATTTCAGTATCAGTAAGTGTTATTATTGTTAGAAATAATATTCAGAGACAGTTTGCAGTTTGTTTTGATTAATGCTATCTATTACTGTGAACTTGAATTACTTGGAAATTATTGTAACCATGTTTATGTTTATTTTGAAGGAAATGAAGTATTGAATCGTGATGAACAAAGTTCCCTCCTAGAAGAGATAAATAACAAACAGCCTACTCTGGTAGAAACAATCTTCACGGTATTGTCTTACTGCACGTTATCACCCAAATCTCTTGGCATCGCTTTTGAGACCTACATGGAAAAAGAGCAGTTGTGGAATTGCTTATACAATATGACAGGTATTTAATTTATTAATAAGTATTTAAAAACTAATGTTAAACCTTGTCAGTTTTCAGACATGTGATGCATCTTATTTTTACCGTAATAAATCAGATGGAATGATGGTAGTTTTCTTCAAAATTGTGGTAAAATTGAAGTGTTTTGAGCAATCAGGTCATGGTAGGAGTGGTGAAAACTGAAGAAAGCAGAGGTTAGATTGTGGTGTGGTCAACCAGGAGTCTGTCTGACCAGCGGGCTGGCAAGGGATAGTTTCTGTGGCTCTCTACCAATACAGGTTCTTTGTCTCTCTCTGATTAATAGCTCCAGACCTTTGCCATGGTCTAGAAGTAAGAAACAATTAAAGGAGAGTGGAAAAGCAAAAGGAAGGATTCGTGTTGAGGGAGACATTGTCTGATGTCAGACAGCAGGTAGACTCTGCTGTCCACGGGCAGAGAGAGGCTTCTCATTTTTTATGGAGAGGGAAAGCTGCCCTCACACTTATAGGAAGTAGTGCTGCCCCCAGGAAAAGTGGTATTCAACCAGAAAAGAGAGGTGAGGTTTAGGAGGGTGATCTTGCAAATGATGGCTAAAACACGGGAAAGCTGAGAAGGAAAAAAAAGGAAGAAAATGGGAGAATGTAAGAAGGAAAGTGGAATATCACAAAATAGAAAACAGCGGTGCTAAAAGTGCTTGGGAATTCCTCAGAGAAAGATGGGATTGCAAAAAAGTAGAAGAGGAGGAAAAATACAAAAATGATGCGTGGAAACTTCCAGAGAGGCCACGCAGAGAAGAAAAAAAACTTAGATGAGCAAAAAGTAGAGACAAAGAAAAGCATGAGGAAAGGAGCTGATGACTGCTGCTCCGCGGCCTCCATGGTATTAAGAATGTGGAGAAGATTGATGCTTGTTGTAATGTCAATAGCTGTATTTAGGATGGTCTATTTTTAACATGCAATCTCTGATAGCATGTTGTCTCTATTGATGACTATTATTTGTGTGCATTTTTGTTCCCGAAGTACCTTTTCTTCCTTTGCTGTTTCTAGGATAACAGCTTGGGTATCTAATAAACACAACTTCATTAATACTATCAAGACAAGAAAGTAGAAAATAATTGGTGTGTCCATTTGCCTCATTGGTGTCTAACAAGTAATTAAATGTATTCCATGTAAAATGGAAGACATCAGTCAGATTAAATTAAATTTTTAGAAATATATTGAAGGAGAAATGAAGATGAAATAAATGAAATTGTACGTTTTGTTAGTACAGTATTAAGATGCTGTATGGCTTTGCTTTATACTTGTTCTTTAATTTTTAGCAGACCAATAGGTTTAAGTTGTTATGAATCATAATGTTGTTGCTTTTCTTGCCATAAGAATTCTGAAACACTTCTTACTGAAATGGATTTATACAAATGACTACACTTACTGAATATTTAATAATTCTTCCTTCTGAAGTTTCCAGTTGTGGTGAGTCGGAGCCAGAGGTTATCAGATGCTTGAAGTTGACTTTGATTAATTCAGTCAAGGGTATCGTGAAGCAGATAATTTCTTTGATGCATTCATGGGAGGCAACAGAGAACTATGGAACGTACCAGCACAAGCAAATAGTTCCTGAAAGTTTACTGAAAACGGTCCCAAAGGAATGGAATTACACTCCCCGGGAAATGAAGAGAAAAGAATCTGGGAAATGTGGGTGAAATTTATACTGTTTTATAAATTTGTCATAAGGGCTTGTTACGCCTTTAATGGGTTCATATCAAAATTGAACAGTTAAGAGTTTGTGAGTGTTGCAGTTTGACAATGAACAAAGCAATTTCCAAACGCCCTGTGTTGCTTTTTAAGCACTTAACATTAAAATTCAGTTATTCTGTCTTGAGGCTTACACCCATGCATATGCAAACAAGCTTTTTAAAATAATCCGTATTGTAGTACTGATAAATAATAGTACTGAAAACATTTTTAGCAACTGGCAGTAGTAAGGTGGGATTCAAAGCAGAGTAAAGCATAGTGTCTACGTCCTGGAGTTAATGACTGTAGCTAGTTCTTCTCTTGGCTATCGTCTTTTCAGTCAAGACTTTTAAAATGTAGACACACAGTGTTGACTGAAATGGTAACAACTTATTCATCCCAGTTTTACTACATGGAAATTTATGTTTGAAGAGCACTGACACTGTTATGGAATATACTACTGCTTGGTTGTTAAACAGTTACTGAAAAAAAGAGAAATATTATATGTAATAGGAGATGTTTGAAGGTAATTAGATGTAAAGTGGTTTCTGGTGTTTATTTTCATAGCCTACTTTGCCTAAAGACTCTTATATCAAAGAGGCTCTTTTGGGGATGTTTCACCATAAATTTATTGCCACCAAAATATTACCTGATTATTTTCAATACAGTAGTATCACTGTAATATATTCTCCCATGAAATTTTGAACACGGGGATTGTGTCCAAGCCAGGGCATCCATTATTTCTCTCCATAATCTTCTCTTCAGCATCTTAAGGCCCATCTCTGCTCACATCATTCTCGCTGCAACCTCACTCTAATCTAGAACTTGTGTGGCTATTTTAGGCTGTGGCTCACCCTGAACTCATATGTCAGCTGAGAGATAAGGCTCGGACATAGTGTAAAATTAAATTGACACCTAGAACAGATCTGGCTTGCTTTTTTTTTTTTTAATTAAAAAAAAAAAAAGTTGAGAATAAAAATGCAATGGGTCAGGCATTTTCTTGATTTATTTGGGCTGGTTATATTTTCTTGGTTTATTTTGTTGGTTTTTTTAAAAAACTTGACTCAATATTGTGGATCACCTTTGCTATGTTTTTTCATTTTAGATATGTGTTGGGCTTTGCGCCACATATTTTTCTGTAGTTACTTCTATAGCTACTTTAAATATTTAAAATTGTTAAAATGCAGTGCTCAAAAATGTGTATGCTTATATGAAAGTTGGTAATACAAAGCTCTGTAGGTTTGAACATAGAAAGAAATTGATAGGGAACTAAAGATTATGAATATATGTAATATCCTGTGACACATAGTGCAATGCTCCACTTGTGAAGTTGAAAAAATATTACAATTTTGAGGACAACTTTTTTACCATTCAGAATACCTGTGTCTTGTCTTATTCATTTATTCTGTAATAGCTGTGCACAGCAGGAGTAATTGTTAATAGAGTCAGTTTGAATTCCAAATTTTCTAGGTTCTCTGTTTTTAATTCACGTTATTGTTTAGATTTTGGGGGATTTATGTAGAGGAAGCACAATAGAAGTCAAGCTACAGTGTTGAGTACTTAAGCTTTTTACCCATTTTCAGTACAAAAGAAAGTTAGAAATTATCATACAACATTCAGAAGCATGCTGTGATAGAACTAGAATGTTAATGTTAATCATATCTTCTTTTCTTTCTTTTTTTAAGGCTTCACAAGGCTTGCAGCTCAGGCGGTATCTATTGTAATCAGCAAGTTACCTACAGTGATTGCATGTTTGCCTCCCCCAATTAAGTACTTCTTTTTTCTGGCTGAGAGAAAAATGTCAAGAAACTTTGCTGAATTGAAGAAAGCTGGTCTGCTTGTCTGGAACTTGATTGTAATTATATGTCGGATATTTGAGGATGGAAATACTGCAGAACTTTTAACAGGTGCAACACTTGACAGATGGAGCAAAGAAAAACTGAGTTTAGTTCGTGTGTGCTTAGAAAGTATTATGGGAAAACTGAAAAGTGGTCCTAAGCAAGTGACCCAGAAGGTTATACAAAGCATTGAACAGCAAAGACCAAACTGGATTGAAAGCCAGTTGCTGAAGGCTAGAAAATTGAGCACAGACTGGTAAGAACATTGTGTTTTTCAAATGCTCGTTTGTTCTTTATTTTACTGGATTATTGGCACTTTTGTGGCTATTGTTCAGTTTTTAAAAAAATAAACGAGCAATGCTCTTATATGAAATGGATTACTTCTTAATATTGATGCCTGAGTGGCATGCTTTTGAGGCTTAATGGCACTGTAGAAACAGTAAACCATGGTTGTTTCATCAGAACAGTGTCTTCATAGTGGGGATTTCACATTTTTGTGATGATCCAAAAATGCAGACAATTTAGTTGGTGTATCTTTCCCAAAGTGAACAGGTACACTGACTAGAAGGCACCACAATATGCTTATGAGTTAATTTTGCTATGGTGATTAAATTAAGAGGGACTATGAAAAGCTTTCAGCGTTCATCTGTGATTAAAAAGTAAGAGTACTTCATTTTAAAACATAACGAACCCTGAGGGCGAGTAGACTATATCCAAACAGGAGAAGGAGGGTCCCCTGCTGTGCCTTTCTGAGAAAATATCAACCTTCCCTGCAGATTTGACATTAAGGTCTCAGTGTTTTAAAACCTTTTAATGATTTTTTCAAGGAGTTGTGTACATGTCAATGTGTTCTCATCCAGCCTGGTCTAACGTACCATTCTGTAAAAATACTATTCATCAGCTTTCTAATATTAGATTTGTTGGACTTACACAACTTACGGAATTAAATTGTTGGCTACTGAAAGTAAGATTGTTTTTATCTAGTGAATATTCTTGAGGGTTGCAGTTGTTGCTGTCCTGACAGTGACTGTCCACATAAACCAAGGATATCAGAGTTGTAGGTCAGTCACTGATACCAGACTTGAAGGGTGGGTATCCTGTGTGCCTCGGAGTAGTCACTTAATGTCAGCAGCACCAAGCAGTAGTAGTGTCACACGAATGCTCATTGACCTTTGTAATCCTTACATTTCCATTTAGTACTAATTTACAAGCTTTAATCCAGTGATTAAAAGATTGAAGCCAGATGCCAGTGACTGAAAGAGTCGTAGAATGAAAAAAAAAACAAAAAAACATGATGATAATGTGTAAATGGATACTTAATGGAATGGTTCTGTAATACAATTTCTAATGTCACTGGGAGAATAGGTATTTTTTAAATAATACAAATGCAGGGTGAGGCAGTAATATGGATAACCTCTAAAAACTAAAACTTTAGTATTTGCACTTCTCGTGGAGCTGAGAATTTTAAATTAGTGTACTGCTCTGTTTTCTTTTCTAACGTACCGTAAAAATACTGTATTATCATCGGGTATCAGACTGTGGGAAATGAGTGTGGGAAAGTGTTTTCTCTATGCATACAGTGACAACTAGTTTGTGACTGGGGCTCCTAATTTTATGTTTAGGAAGCTGTAGAATGCATTACCTGCTCTCCAAGTGAGTTGTTGTATGATGCAGTTAAAAAACTACGTCCCCTCACTTCGGTGGGATTTCTGCAATAGAACTCTAACATAAGTGTTTTTCCATTTTATATTCAAATATCATGAGTCAATTTGTGGGGAAAAAATAATCTAGTTAATATATAGCTGAGATATACAATGTAGAGATAAAATGTTATTATAAATGCAAATTATAAAACTAATATATTGAAGCTGAAATTCAAATATCAATTAAACTAAGGGTGGTCACATATTAAACTAAAAGTAGATCTTTCAAGAGGAAACTTGTGCAGTTTATGTCATTTGTTTGAAATAGGAATGATTATCTTTGAAAATCTAAGTTGCTGTAAAAGTATGTTCTGTACAGCCTTTTCATCATTAAGGGATTTTGCGGGAAACTGTGTGCACATGCATTTGTATATATTTATATTTATAAATGGTTTTAGACTTCTTAATAGAAACAGTGTGTGTGGAAGAAAATAGAAAACATAAATTTCTAAAATTCATTCAGGGTTCACCTACGCAGTGGTGGAAACGTCTTTGAAGTGCACTGGATTTTTATAAGCAAAAGCCTTGCTTGATTTTGTGTTACCTTATTGTTATCAGGACTGCTAGCTACGTGAAAAAAGTCTCAGTGTTAGATAGGTTCTTCCATTACAGCATGCAAATTCAACTCAGTTTTTAGGAAAATTAAAAAAAAAAAAAAAAGAGTCTTGAGTGAAAGGTTCAGAAAGTGTCAGTTGTATGCATTGCCTGTCTGGTGTACTGCCTGGAAGCATTACTATTCATTAAAATAACCTTCACTTTACGGTAGCACCGGAGCTGTAAACAGTCACGTTAGATTCTGAAGAACACGCGTCCTGAGAAGAAAAGAAATGTCTGTCTCTGCAAAGTGATTTGTCGAGTTGAAGATTATTGTTTTTCATCCTGGTGACCCTGACGTGGCTGGCTGGGTGCATACACAGATGAAGATGAATGCAGTTATTCCTTGGCTGAGGTCTGCCTCTTCCAGGGCACATTCTCCCTAATGACATGATTGATAGGCAGTCCCAAATCCAGAGAGGAACTCATTAATCACAGCGCTGGCTGAATCCAATCATCTGCTTCACCTGCGCAGTGACGGACAGGAAAGGATACAGTTTGGGCACTGACACCCACACACTCCTTTGTCAGAGGTCCTCAACTTTTTCAATGTCAGTCTCTCAGAAGTTTGACAAGAAATTCAGGCTGCATCCGCGGGCGGCACCGAAAGATCAGCCTTACTGGTCAGCTTTGATTTTAAAGATCGACTCCTTGGAAGCTTTTCTGTAAAATACACCCCAACATCGGAGTATCGCTTACTTCCACTCAGCAAAGAACAAAATTATAGTTTATATTTTGAAACTATTTGCTCCGTAGGACGTTCTGGAGCTGCATGTGGAAGCAATATCAGCTTTTAATGCCCAGCAGCTGCGGGGTGTCTCAGGGATCCGGCGGGTCACACAGCGACTCTCAGCAGAACTAACTTCATCATCCTGGCACGTTCCCGCAGTAAACTGCAGCCTACAGCTGGCTGTGACAAAGCATTTCCGTTTGGGTTGGGTTTTTGGGGTGGTATTTGCGTGTTTGGTTGGGTTTTTTACTTCTAAAAAATTAAAATATTGCTGGTTTTGTTTTGTTTTGTTTTTAAATTCATCATTCTTCTTTGGTATATTTTCAGTTAGTCCAGTAATGACTGTGGAAGGGATAATACATTCTGTGGTCACAGAATCACCTTAATCCCTTAAAAGGAAAGGACCTTTTAAGATCATCACGTCCAACCAATGAAAAAAAAAAACAAACACAACAAAAGAAACAAACAAAAAAACCCAAAACCAAAACCACACTCATCCCCACCACACCCCACCCAAACCACCACCAACCCAACACTAATCCATATCCCCAAGCACCATCTCTTGACTACCTCCAGGGATGGTGGTCTTTCAATTCTTGACCCATATGCATCAAGGCACCAACATATATCTGTGTTGCATCTCTAATGTTTGAGGAAAAGAATTAGGTTTAGCACTTTTTTTCTTTTCCTTAGTACTTTATCCGTGTATAATACTAAGCAAGTACAGAGCTGGTAACGTTATGTTTGTATGCAGAGAGAGCAGCCAAACAGCGGTCACAATTGTAAATGCACATTTTTCAAGTCATTTGGGCCTGTAACCTTCAGATTTTCTCCTATCAGCTTCACAGAAATGCTTCTAAGAAGAAAAACAAGGAAGAGTACAGAGCAAAAAGTGCAACAAGTGGCAAATCGGTGCATGTGAAATGGTTACCACCATACAGGTGGGAAGGAAAAGACTTCAATTTAAAACTTCTAACCTATACTTAGAGTAATGGCTACCTTTCTGACATGTTAATTAGGCTTTAATGTGTGCAGGGACAGGCAAAGAAAAATGTACAAAAGATCGCATGCAAATGCCATTTCTGGTAGCAAAGATACTTATACAGTGGAAAAGAAAATAAAAAAATATTTGCTGCTTTTATGTCCTTAAAGAGTGTTTTATGTTTTCATTTTTCAGATAAAGATAATTTAATTTTGTATGATAAAAATGTATTATGTATCATTTATTATGTACCTGTGTAAAGAGTTATAGGATATATATTTGCAGCAGCATTTGTGTTGTGCAAACCAAATCGATAATAAGTTGTGGTTTTTTGTTTTTTTTTTAAAAATGTCATTGCAGCTGAGTTTAACATTTTGATTTTCAGGAATTCAACTTGAAGAACATTTGTATCTTTTCTGTATCCTAGCGCCTCGGTCGCAATGTTAGAGGAAGGAGGTATTGCACTTGGATTCACTGAGCAGAAAATAAACATGATGGTCCTGGATATCTGCCACAAACCAGGTGGCGGCGAGTACCTGAGGCAAATTTATCACATCATCCGGCTCAATGAGGTAGGGAAACGGCCTTTTTACCGAGCAATTAGGTGTGTACTGGCCTGAGGCAGCGTCTGCTGGCAGCTAAGGGTTAGTCAAGGAGGTGATAATGCTTCTTAAAGTCAATATGAAACCCTACATTGTATTGTAATAGAATCCGTTCAGTTGAGGCTTTTCTGGATTTGTACAGAAAAGATTACTTTGTGGGAAACAACGTAGATTTTATTTATGTACTCAAACAGTAGTATGGCTCATAAACTTCCTTTAGATTCATATCGTAGGGCATAGATACATTTTAGAAGCTTGAACACAGTGGAGGGAAAAAAGGAAAAGAAAAAAAAAAAAAAAGAAAAGGAAAAAATAATCAGCAAGACTATTGAAAAATTGACTGTCACAGGAAGTAAAATTAAATGTGGTAAATCAATTCTCCTGATTTTAAAAAACACAACAAAGCAACCCTATGGCTGTACTGAGGAAGTGAACGCACACACGATAACCTTACTTAATCTAGATAACTGTTCAGTTAAAGTGCTTTTGAAATTACAGTAAACAAATTCAGATTTGTTTGCTGCATGTGAAATTTGGGCAATGTAGAAGAATTATCTCATTATTTCTGAGGTTGTACTAAATTGCCCCAAGTTACCCAAAGCATTCTGATTTTACGCACTGAAATAAACACAGGTTTGCTTAAATTGTATGATAACACAGATCTACACAGCTTAATTAAGAAAGTTCTGTTTATTAGCTTTAATTACTAAATTGCTATTCCTGGGATGCATAAGCAGGTGCTGTTAAGATCATTGCAAGCGTGCAGGAGTGTTTATCATAAAATGCAAAATAATGCAAATATAGGCACAGGCCAAGATTTTTCTGTTTGTTTTTTTTTTTTAAAAAAAAAAAATATATTGGTAGGAAAAGAATCCCCCTGGATGAGGCAGCTCTGTCTGTGCGAAGGCAATCGGGGGCACTCGGCACTGGCTCCGCACTTCTGAAAATCAGTGTTTATTTCCTAAATATAGGCTTAAGAGCAACCTTATGTGGCAGCTGTAGAGGCAGCGTAAGCAGATTTGCAGAGATGGCAACCCAATATTAATGCGATAAGGAATCTTTTCAAGTTTCATCTCAAACAATTAAACGGCTCGGGAAGTGAAGTGAAAATTATTACTGTAGAGCAGTTCCAGGTAAAACCTTTTCACCCGGAGCACATTCAGGATTACTCTTAAGTATAACGGAGCGCAGGCTCCGATCTTTATTCTGCCTGCTTTGGGTCAGGGAATCGAATCTGCATCTCCCACGTCTCAACTCACGCTCCCCAAACCGCCAGACCATTATCTACCAGCACGGAACTCTCTCCTTCTCCCCTGGTGGTGGTGTTTCACCTTGTAGAAATTGCTGTAAAAATCCGTTCTGTAACTTCTAGGGTCAAAAATAGAATCAGGCTCTAGCCGAAGGGGTGGAATGCCCAGATCATGTTCTGGAGACCCTGATCCACAATCCGACTCCTGAGGGTATTTGGTTATTTATACAAAGTGGAGCAGTTCCAAAAGGAGGTGAGAGGCTGAGAGAATTAGGTGGAAGAGGGACTTTCGCCTGACTTTCCACATCCCAGGTGTCTCTCCTTGAATTTCTACAGCTAGTAGGAGCCTTGTTAAATATAGAACGTTTCTCAGTGGAAAAAACTGTCTTGTTTCTTTTTTTTTTTTTTTTTTTTAAAAAAAAGAAGAAGAAAAAAAAATCCTGACCAGCTTGACTCACAGAAGGACTTCAAATTGCCTTTGAAACCATTACAAAACATTTTAATGCTTAGCACAGTATTATGATAATGTACTTTTCAATATTATTTTTCATACCTTAGATTATGTTCAATGTGCTTGCCTGCCACGAAGTAGACATGAATGTCTGATCAAAGGTCCAACCTTTTGTTTGGAGACTCTGTGGGCTATCAAGGGATCGTGTTCTTAAAATTAATTTGGAGATCTTTATGCTACACCATTTAATAATTGTGTGTGAATACAGAACAAAATGATGAGACAGAAAAATTGTTCTCTGTAATTTTCCTTAAAAAGCGGGGGGAAAGGGATATAGATTCTTGGAGACTCTATTTGGAAATAGAGATATGATGTTATAAAGATCTAAAATAGATGCTGTGGCACTTAAAACAGCCTACAGACCTTCATCTTTCACATATTTATCAAAAAAAGAAAAAAAAGTAATTTTTAAAAGCATTTTTGACTAACGTCTACCCAAGAGAAACGAAGTCTCCTGAGCTGTCAGGCTCAATAGTGTTCTGTGTTCTTGTTTCCATGCCCAGTCGATGCTAGTGAGGATACAGCTCACCTGTTTAGAAATGTGATTTAATTTCTATCTGTTTTCACACATTTGAAACATGACCCTTCCGGGGTCTACCATATGCACTGTGCTAAAGGAGTTCTTCAAGTAGTGCATTTACCATTTGAGTAGGTCCCTTTGTCTAAACATAAATCCACAATACTCCAAAGGCAGAAAAACACCTGTACTGGGAGGTGAGCTGTACACGGCTCAAAATGTTCAAACCCTGCCAAGGACAGAGAACGATTTCCAATATTTCTACTGAAAAACCAACAGAGTCTCCCTCTGCTCGCCCTGTGACACCCAGAGGGCTGGGCTGCTTTAGAGCTGTCTATAGATTCTGAGAAAATGTGTGCATGGAAAGAGGTTCATTTATGAGAAATTGGTAAATGTATAGAAATAGCTTTTAAATAATGCCCTTTACCATGACTAAAATGTTTGTAATGGCACAAAGACATGAATGAATGGGAAAAAAAAACAGAGACTTTTGTAGGCTGGGGAAATACAGGTAATTTTTTTTTTTTTTTAAATACACTGAGGTGATTCCATGATCGTCTGGGAGGCAATCCTACTCTTTCTCTTGCCCTTGTGCTTTCCCACTCCAAGACCCTCCCCCCATTTTGTAGTAGTTACTAGAAATCCTGAGGCTTGTTTATCTGGCTGAAACCTTCCCTTTTTTTCTGGCTGATTTCACAACATATGCTAGTGCCAACACGAGGGAGAAACAGTGACAGCCTATGTGGGTGGGGAGGGAGCTTGTGGCTTTCAGGCCAGACCAGAATTGGATCAGTTTGAAATGATGGCAAAGTTCTTCTTTTAGAAAGACCCCCTGGGGAGCACAGGGTGTCGTGGTGGGTAGTTCATGTGTTCCCTCACCCGGGTCTGGAAATTTTTATCATCTCACTAGTACTGCAAAGTAAGAGCAGGATTTGCATCCACCCATCTTAATGAAGACTCACCTTGAGTACTTGCTCAATGTTATGGCAATCCTGTCATGATGGACTTCATTTTAATAACAATAAACTGTTTAATCACAGTGGTCCTTCCAGCAAATAGATCTGTGAGTGTTTCATTATCTAGCTCTTGGTAAAATGGTTCTATTTAATCAAAACACTTTATTGGCATGCAATGATGATTTATTTACATAGTAGTTTAAGAAGTGAAAACAGAAAAGATTGTGGCCAAAATAATCATGCGTCTGTTACAGTATAGTTTCTAAAATTGCCATGTAAATCATAAATGACTTCTAGTCTTTGAATGCTTAGACAATTAAAAATAGCTTTGAAGAATGGGACAATATTTATTTCGTGTGTTTAAACAACTGGTTTGAACACATTCATCAAACAATTAATTTGTAGTCACATAACAACTATTTAAGGCTGTCCAAAAAATATATATGTTTGTGTATAGTTTATCATGTAAAATAAATCATATAATAACCATCCTACATTAGAACAACTCATAGAAAACATTTGGTCTTCTCTTCCACATATACCTAACATATATATATTAAATGAGAACTGATACACATAATTGACAATAATTTCAAAACAACAGCTTGGATTTTTCTGATTTTCTTCTGTTGGACAGATGTACATGGAGACTATTTATTGTTGGTTTAAAATGTTGTTACTCTTAAAAAGGTTTCTAATTGTATGAGCTTATCTATCTTCCTCCTTTAATATCAGGAAATTCTCTCAAGCACCCTTTTATTAATAAAGGCAATTAATTTAGGCAAATTTCAACCATGTACTGTTTTGTGGTTCTGTTTTTTCTTCCAAAAGGAATATTTGAAAGAGCAGCTGTCTTGTGAGAATCCTTCTGAAGAAGGTGTTGCCTCCAGTCGGTGCCTGTCTTTAGTGCTGAAGGGCAGAGAAGAGCAGCCTCTCTTCAACCCTTTCCAGGTGTACAGAGAGTCTTGTGCAAAAGTGTTCAATCAGGTTCGTGAAAATCTGAAACCTTGGTGGTCATATAATTTTTACTTGTCGATCCTATTATGGTCATGATAATGACAGAGACTGAAATTATGAAAACGGAATTAATTACATGCGTTCACATTTGATGAAGTGCAAAGGAATATTATTACTCAGGAGTCTAATGAGGGCACCCTCTACAATGGCATGATGTTCAAAAAGCCATTATTGTCTTTTTCTTTTATCAGGATTATTGCATGTAAGAGCAATTTGCATTTACTTAGACTTTCTGTGTTAGTTCAGCATAGTGAAGGAAAGCCCCTTAGTAGCAATGACATTTATTACGTCTGTGTCACGGTACTTAGGGCTAGTCTTAGTCCTTTGAAAAATCATGGCAAAACTCCAAGTGCACATTTAGAACCTTCCCGATGAGTCTTTCACTGAAATGTTGAGCAGTAAAGTAAAGGAAGCTTTAGAAATGCAGAGATTTAACAGAACAGTGAGAATAAGCAAGGAAAAAAAAAAAAAACCACAAAAAACCGAAAGCATCTATTTACCTGTTTTTCATTAATCCATATTAGTGATATGTAAAGGATTATAATTTACTTATAGAAATTAGTTTTCTGATAATGTAACAGTTAAAGAAAATAGATGTAGTTGCCCAAATCTCTACCAGCACGCCACATGACCAATTCATTACACAGAAAATGGTACAGAACTTGGACACTTAAAAAAATCTTACACCATTGTTCCTCAAGCCTTCCTAACCCATCCTCTGCATTTTTGATTCTATCCCTTAATTTCAAATATTTTAAAATAAATGGTATTACAGTAGCATGAATTCCACTTTACAGACTTGTGGTAGAAAGTGCAACTCTACTTCTACTCTAATCTCTTTTCACAGTTTTGAGCATTTTGGACCGTTTCATCATCTATATTGCTGTAAAAGATATCTGGTTTGGTTTTTTGGTTTTAATAAGTGCTTAGTCATTGTCATTGCGATATAAGTCTTAATATCTTGAAAAAGGAGATTAAGGCTTCTCACTCTAGAGGAACATGCTTTGAAAGGATCTTTTTTCCTCTTCCACTAGTCCCTTTATGTTTTTCTTACCTTGATAGAATTTAAGGGGCTACAGAATCACTTACTCCAATTTGAAATGCAGAAAATAGTTTACCATGCCTCAATTCTCAATTCATTAATAGCAGGGTAGAATAAGACCTTCAAGTAGTGACAACTCAGGGCAGAATTATTCTGTTATATGACAGGTTTGCAGTGCTCTATTAATCAACAGATGACAAGGGATAGTGCATACTAAATTGGTTTGGATTTTGCAAACTTTTGGCATAAAGTCTATTACCCAAAAGAAAAAAGAAGTGGATCATGGATCTTAAAGTACAGTGTGTCAATCCTGTTGTTGACAATGACAGACTTGTTTCCAGGGGTTGATAATATTATTAAATATTTTTACCATACTTTACCATAAAATTGCACATTTATTTAGTGGCATGGGACTGTCTATTTATAAAATAGCAGTCAGTATAGCCCAGAGCCTGGTTTCCTGTGACGACTATTCCCAGTGTCTGTGGAAGATGCCAGAGCTCTGGCAGGGAACAATTTTTCTTCTCAAAGAATGTATTTCTTCTTAAATTAATTTCTTACTGGTTGACAACTGTTGTGAAGCTTAGGAATTTATAATCCATGATGAATTTCTTGATTTTCTTTAAATCTATTGTAACTAGATGTGTTTTTAATACATCAGCTAACATCTTACCCTTTCTAAGTCCCAACAAGCTACTGGTTTCACAACATATTTTGTCAATGAATTAATTACACATTGCTTTTTAAAACTTTTCATTAAGAAGGACCAGTTGGAACAGGCAAGACAATATACTGCTTTTGAGTCCAGAGATGTAATAATGTTATATATAACGATATGAGCTTACTTAGTAGAGAATTTCTAAAAATGAATTATTTCCAGAATTTAATAATTTGGTAATGATAAGCATTCCATGTATTGTTTGTTGGTGTGTCTAAAAATTGCAGTACATTAGGGTGGTTGACTTTTCTGTTCCAAAGTTTTGCAAATTTGTCCTTATAGTGTTGAATTTAGCAAGATACTTAACCATAATTCCTATGAATTTTACTGCTCCTGAAACAAAGGCCGCTGAACTCCTATTTTGAGATCAACCCTAGCATTTTTATTAATGATATGTAAATTTCTTACCTTCCAGCCCTCTAGTTCAGTAGCTGACTCTAGGAAGTGTGTCATTTATGTTAACATTTCAGCCCCTTCATTCTTACATTCCTGTAAAAATCTTGAATAATCACCATCTGGTCCTAGTAACTTGTTGCTCTTGATTTTATCAATTTGTCCTGACACCTCAGTCTCTGCCAGTGCTGCTGCTCCTCTATTGTCTAATAAGATTAAGTCTAAGCTATGCCACTCCTCAACAGAATCAACGATAAAAAATGCTACAAAGAAATGGTTTTCCTTTCCTGAAGTGACTTTCTTCAAACACATGCTTCATTTTTTCACAGAACAGATCAGTCTGGTGGACTGAATTTTTATCTAGTGTACTTATAAATTTTCCGATTTGTTTTTATGACTGTTGCTACTGGCTGTTTAGATTCTCCTTTTTATCCCTCTTGATTTCACTTGTGTTCTTCTACTCCCATCGTTCTCTCAGTTGACTCTTTTTGCCTTCTTTCTTGTTTATCAGATGTTCACTGTTCCCTTTTCTTTCACTTTCCACTTTTCCACTAAATTATTCTTTCTTTAGCTTATTATTCTTTTCTTACTTTGTATTTCAGCTTTATTTTTCTACATTGCTTTTCAGTGTATACCGAAGGTGAGGGTTAGTGAGAAAATTAAATTAAAAGAAAGAAGGTAATAAAATAAAGATGGAAGGAAGGGGAGGGATTGCACTGACTCTGTTCTCCCAGAAGAACCAAGTGATATCTCTAAGGAGAAGACAATACATTGCAAGAGATGCATTACTCTTCTAGTTTGTTTCCACTAATTTGATTTGCTTCATTTTAAGCTACTCAGTGCTATTTTATTGTTATGCAACAATAATTTTTACAATAATTTTTTGAATTATTTCCTCCACTGATGATGAAATGTAGTCACTGCTTGACCATTATGAAAATTAATATTATGCAACAGGAGTTACTGTTTTGTAAACCTAAGAATGTTCTGTGTGGTCTTTTGTCTGCTCACCATTATTGTAGGTTGCTTTTATTTATTAAATAAGCAATATGGAGTTATATTTGTTCACATTGTCTAGACTTACCACTGTTTATAATAACCATCTGGTGACTGGAGTGCTTCACAAAACAATAGACAAGTAAACCATCACTCTAATTACAATACAGGTTACATCGTGAATTCCAGTTATACCAAGTTTTTCATGACAAACTTTTTGCTGACAGCAGAATATGTAAATTGCTGTTACATAAAAAGTTGCCAATTATTTTGCTTTTCAAACAAAGAGTCAAGCTCTCCGACAAAGTGGTTGGGCAGAAAGCCATTAACAGTTGGAAGAATAACGGTTCAAAAAATTGATTTATCTTTTTATAAATAATGGCTACATCCCCAAATGGATTTATAAATTAATTACTGTCTTATTGGAATAAAAACCTTTTTCTGTGGACATGATTGATATCATCTGTCTAAGTCCTTGTTATAGACCCCCCTCCTTCTTGGTTAGTATATCACAGCTGGAGCTTTAATTTACTGATCATATTAACACTGATTAATAACTAACAATAGCTTCTTGCCATGTATTAACAGTCAACCATTACTGAATGGAGCTGGGATTGGTCAAAGTTGCTGCCAAGTTATTTGGGACTGAATCAGATGACCTTCAGGGTGCTGCTGGCACACAGGTAATGGGATTTTGGCAAATAATTGTGCTTCCCTGTTGTCTTTTTTACTTTATAATAGTCAATAGACAAAGATTTGACTGGTGAAATTTATAAAATAAATTGTACATTTATTTTTAGATATTCAGTCTTAAAATGGAGATACTTTCTGGTTTTGATCCGTACAAAGATGACTTTCAATTCCTATTTTGAGAAACCAAATATATTCTCTCTGTCTGAGACCTGATTATAGGTTGATATTAACGTAAAATATTGTTTTAAGAAGAAATGAGTAACTTTTGTGAACCTGCACTGTTCAGGGAGATTTCAGCTGTGTAGCACAGGGATATTTACTCAAGTTGCAATGAACCTTGAATTTGGATGGGGACATGACAAGTGTAGCTAGAAATAGAAAGTGTTTCCTTAATAATTTTTAAGTAATGGAACTTATTTTAATATTTTAACACTTTTTTACTTTTAAAATTTAACTGCTTAATTGATAAACAGATATATTTAAAGCAGAATTGATACTTATAAAATTCAGAAATAGCAATTTGTTAAATTCAGAAAATTGTAGGTGGAAAAATAGGCAGTTTGGGCATAAAATTTGCCACTTACATTCTCCTGAAAATTAGAAAAGTTACACGTTGCAAAATAAGAGGTTTTACATTCACTTCGTAATTCTGAATCCTCCTGATGATATTTAATATGGTCATATCATTCATCTTTTAAACTGAACTGTTTCTCTATTTAGAAACTGGAGAGACAATTTCAAAAGTGTGTGAATTTGCATGTCAAAAATGTTTTAATGCAATTTTCTTGATTTATCACTAGCAGTTAGTTGTAAGCATTTAATTCTTCCTTCATTTCATATGTAAAGTATTTGTACAGTCTATTTCTTGTCTTTTTTCTTAATTTTGCTGTGATTAATTCCCCATCCAAACTGTTATTTTCCAAAATCTTAGTGCTATTGCACAAAAATTGATGCTCGCAAAAATGTGCCGTTCAGTTCTCCTCTTGATGTCATCTGTTACCCAGTAGCAGATAGAATGTGGGACTTCATGGATTTCGGGGTCTGCACCAGTAGTGTAATTTTTATGTTAAATAGCTGAGACAATTCAGTACTAATTTTTTTTTCTTTGATAGTTCTCCTGCTGATTGCTAACACTTGTCCTTCATTAAAAATGAAGTAGTTTGCTCTTTTAAAAGAGATTCTAATAAAAAGTCTTAGTCTCAAGCTGGTTCTTGACCTTCCCTTCATGTTGATGTCATCAATATGAGGCAAAGGGAGCAGAGAGGACTGCTGTGATTTGCAGAGGGAGAATTTTCTGAGGACATTTAATCTTCTCTGATATCTTGAAACACTTTTCACCTTTCTTTTGATCTCTTTATAGAGTTTAGACAGAAATCATGGATACGTCTTCTCTGTCCTCTGTGTTTCACGCCTTTGTCATATCATCTATTGTTGCATTTCTTTTTTTTAATTTTTTTTTATTAAATAAGTGCCTTAATTGTTGTCATCCTTCCTAATTTGAAAATGTCTCCATTCGTTGCCCTTCTACATGACATGGAAATTCTCCTCTGGAAGTGACATTATGCAAGCCATTAATGATTAGCTCATGGATTTATTATTTAAACTACTCTTCTCTACTTTACAGACCAACAGATTGCTTAAACCCATTTTGATCATTAAGCAGAATTGCTAATCCAATATCTGCCGTAGTCACCATCATCCCCAACACAGCTTGTCTTTATGTGACTTAACTTTTTGCACAGCTAAAGTGTTTCTGCTTGTGTTTTCCTGTCTGGGCCAACTCTAGCTGGTCTCATGGCCGCTCAAGTAAGCATTGCAATGACTCAAATGAGCCCTAAGTGATTCTTCATGCACCTTCCTAAAATTTCATAAATCTCAGCCTTATTTGTTCTCAGGAGTTAAGGTTCAAGATGAACGGGTGTGTGATTATTTTGACTTGCTGTTTATGATGGGCCCATTCTGTTTCTGTTATTTGCCTCCTAAACAACACTAACTGCAGTACTTGGAAAGTCAGAACCATCAGTGTGTAAAGTGGAGGGCCATAGGACTCTCATTGCTCTTTTCTTAACACATGCTAAAGCTTTCCCTTATCAGTTAAGCTCCAGCCCCTCGATGTCCTTCCTGTCCTGAGGGGCCCCAAACTGGATACAGTACTCGAGGTGAGAACTCACCAGTGCCCAGGACAGGGGGAGTGCCCCAGTCTTGCTGGCCACACACAGGCCAGGAGGCTGTTGGCCTCTTTGGCCACCTGGGTACACTGCTGGCTCATACTCAGCCCTTGACAACCCACAGCCCCAGGTCCTTTTCCTTGGGGCAGCTCCAGCCACTCTGCCTCCAGCCTGGAACGTCCATGGGATTGGTGTGACCCAAGGGCAGAACCTGGCCTTGATGACCATTGGTCTGGTGGGGGGCCTCTCACACCCCTCCAGCCTGTTCAGACCCCTCTTCAGAGCCTTCCTGCCCTCAAGCAGATCAATGCTGCCACCCAACTTGATGTCCTCTTCAAATTGCTGAGGGTGCACTCTAACCCCTCATCCAGATCATTGATAAAGAACCAGCCCCAATACCAAGCCCTGGAGGACACTACTCATCACCAGCCACCAACTCCATTCACTACCACTCTCTGGGCCTGGTCTCCAACCAGTTTTTCACCCAGCAAGGTGTGCGTGCATCCAGGCCATAGGCAGACAGTTTCTCCAGGAGAATGATGTGGGAAATGGTGTCAAAACCTTTACCAGAGTCTAAGTAAACGTCATCCTTTGCCACAGCCTTTGCCCCATCCACTAAGCAGGTCACCTTGTCATAGAAGAAGATCAGGTTAGTCAAGCAGGACCTTTTTTTTTTTAATATATTTAAAGAGAAGTACTCTCTGTTGCATATGAAGTAAAATAAGTATGCTCTGCTCTCTCTTTGGTGGAAAAAAAAAAGTAAAAAAGCTTAGGGGACTCATTTACAAGGGAAATGTTCCCCTAACCTAGTTAATGACTGAGTTAGGTGGGAGGGGGTTGTGGGAGCATTGTCCCTAAGCCAGCAAGTGGTAGGCAAATTAATTGGTTGGTGGTTAGGGGAAAGTAAAAAGCTTTTAGGACTGGTTAAAAAGGGAATGAATTGTTGCGTGCTACTCGTTGTTGGCTCTACACAAGCGTGTGAATCTCATCCACCCATTCCTGTGGTCTTCAAAGAAAAAGAGTTTAGTAAATTTTTTCAAATTAAAGACCTGTATGGTTAATGATACTATTTTATTTCAAGGTTATAAAATATAGCAGGCTATCAGGAAAAGCCTAATAAAGTTAAGCAGTACATAGAAAACTTCATGTTCACCCGTATTCACAGTTCATACCTTTAGAAACTGAAAAGAAGTTTTCCTTACATGAAGGAAAGGGATATAGAGATGGATTCTTTTCCTTTCTACTTTTATGTCTTTTTTTTTTTTTTTTTTTTAATATAGTTTGAGCTGTAAGAATAAAAGTTAAGGCATACTTTTCAATAATAATTGAAATAATGTCTTTTAATGATAAGGCTGTTGTCAGCTAATTTGTTATTTACCCAAGTTTTAAAAAATATCCTGCCTACTTACACAGATAGATGCTGATTTTTCAAAACTTGGCACTTGCCTGTACATCCTTAGATACTTCTTTACCTGAGCCCTAATACGTATATTAAAACAAGAAGACCACGTACTTTTAGTTATTGCTTAATTCATGTGTATCCCAAGTTTTAATCACTATCCTGCTCTTAAAGGATAAATTGTTATGGTCTGGCTAAGTCTGTTTCTACGATTCATTGTATCAACTGTGATCTCTTCTTTTTAACTGTCTGGCCACGATCTCTGAGCAATTATCACATTTGAAAATATTCTAATGACTGTGGTGGGTCGACCCCAGCCAGCAGTCGCTCACTCCCCCCACAATGGGATGGGGAGAGAACTGCAAAAGCAAAAAGGTGAGAAAACTCAAAGGCAATTCAATAATTGGAGCACAAGAAAAGCAAAACAAGGGTGAGGCACTGAGGCACAAGCCCAAAGCACTGTAATATACGCTAGCTTTCTTGTTTGTATACTCTCCTTTATGCTGATATATAAGGTAAATATTTTCTGATCACTTATTTTCAGAGAATTGAAACTCACTGAATCTTGGCAACTTGTCCATAATTATAAGATACTAATATTTTACTGGGTGTTAAGACGTGACCTTCCTTCTGCAGTTCTGTAGGACTTTCAGGGGCACTGAATACATGACAGTAGAGAACGTACATTCCACTCAATGTAATGATGAGAAACGTCCGAGGTATTTTTGTAAGATGTGAAGCCATTCTCCAACAACTTGCTGTTCTGAGGAGGAGTGGCTGGGTTTCCCTCGTCTGCACTCAGGGAAGTTTCACAGGGCTCTGGTGCCAGTGCAGTGCCATGAGCAGTGATTTGGTTGGAAGGACGTGGGGGTTTGTGTGAGCAGGAGCACTTCAGGAACTACAGGAACAGACAGAGAGAAACTCCTGACTGGCAAAACTAACAACAGTTAGGTACAAGATCTTAAGAATAGGAATGATAACAACTTAATAAGTGAGAGGGGAATATTGTCCTTCCAGTATGGGGCACTGGTGAGGCATCCCCTTGAGTGTTGTGTCCACTTTTGGGCCCCTCACAACAGGAGGGACATTGAGGGGCTGGAGCAGGTTCAGAGAAGGGCAACGGAGCTGGTGAGGGGTCTGGAGCACAAGTCTTGTGAGGAGAGGCTGAGGGAGCTGGGGGTGTTCAGTCTGGGGAAGAGGAGGCTGAGGGGAGACCTTCTCGCTCTCTCCAACGAGAGTGGGTTAGGCAGGGGGGGTCGGTCTCTTCTCCCCAGGAACAGGCCATGGGACAAGAGGAATTGGCCTCAAGTTGCACCAGGGGAGGTTCAGGTTCGAGATTGGAATCAAATTCTTCCCCCAGAAAAGTGAAGAAACCTTGGAATGGGCTGCCCAAAGCAGTGGTGGAGTCCCCATCCCTGGAGGGATTTCACAGCTGGGCAGACATGGTGCTGAGGGACATGGGTCAGTGGTGGGTTTGTCAGTTGTGGCTTGATGGTTGCACTTGGTGATCTTAAAGGTCCCTTCCAACCTAGGTGGTTTTATGATTCTATATTTGTTTACCATAAATGCATCAGGCAAGTAACAGTACCAAGTTAGAAAAATTATGGAATACAATATTACTTGTTTAAGTTGGTAAGAACTGCCGTGAAAAAGGCCTAGACTGAAAATTAGAGGATGATTTTCAACAGACAAACCAGTGTAGCTCAGGAAGACTTTTCCAGAAAGTGTTTGCACAGTGGTATGAGATAAGTAGTTTTAAGTTGAAAGAGGATAGACCAGGTGGCTTATTTCCAGCCATGTGTTCCTTTGGATGGATTCTCTGGACTGCACAGCAGCTTCTGAAAGCAGAGTAGAGTGGAATTGCTTATGTATTGGCTTTAAGGAAACTATAAAAAAATAATGTTTGTTTTCTACTAAAAATTGATAAAATATGTGTGCTTTCTAGTAATGTTTGCTGCAATATATGCACAAATTTCACATTCTTAGGACTAGAGAATTTTTCTTCATGTAGTCCAGACTGCATTCTGTCTAACATACTCCTGGGTTGCTCGCAAGTGAGACTGGTTGTTAGGCAGGAGAAGAGTATCCTTGGCAGCAGGGTGCTGCCCTAGGATTAAGAAGATCCCTTTATGCTCTGGAAGCTGATCATATACCTAGTGTTTCTCTTTTTTGAAATCCTTTTGACTGTATTGGGTGAGGACTGTCCACTTGCCTTTTGTGTTAAAGTTCATTAATATAGTCGTGGAATTTTTTCCCAGTACTAGAGTTAGGTAGTAAAATTGTATGTTTCACCACAGATTAAGCTTAATAAAACTGAAATTAAGTCAAAAATTCTTGTTTAGAATTTTGAATGATTGCAGGGCAAAATCTGCATAGCTCTTGTATATTCTAGTGGATACACAGACACCATCTGTTGAGAATGGTAGCCATATGGTGAACTATTTATAGAAAATGTTTATATTCATTGTGTTGTTGATTATCTAGATATCCAGAAAATGCTCTTTTAAAAATCCAGTTTATCAACACATGGAAAAATGTATTATGTAGTTTTGAAATTGAAAAGAATGTCAGCAAACTGCATGTGCTTTGTTGGCTGTGAAAGATTATTTTTATGTAACTCCTCAAAAGCCCGAGCCTGAGAAATGAGGGAAAATGCCCAGGGTAGGAAAAGGTAGGAAGTTCTCTTAACAATTTTATTCGTAGAAGAAACAAATGGTGGAAGAGCGGTTACTGGCGTGACGCCATGACAGAGGCCGTGTCTGCGTGGAGGAGGATGCCAGCGTTACGTCTAGTGCACTTTTGGATGTGTGAGTCAGTCCTTCTTCTAAGCTGCAGACGCTCCCAGACCTGTTGTACCCAAATTGTTGGATATTGGAAATCCATATTGTTGTTACGGCTACAAGTCAACTATTAATGATGTGCGGGTGAAGAGCTGGGATGCCATTAATACTGCAGTAATCACCACCTGCTTGGTGAGATTATAATGGATGCCCCTTTTAATGCATGTGAGAACAGGCTTCCTACAATGCATAGGAGGCTATGAAAGAGAGTATCCCATTGTTCCTGTTTCAAAAGGAGCAGGTGAAAGATATTAATTCGTTATTGCACATCTCCCGGTTGATCACAGAGTCAGGTTTAGACCCCCGTGCTGTGTGTACCAAAGAAGAAAAGCCACTGGGATTTTGAGGAAAAACTGATTTTTTGACCTTTCTGGATAAGCGAGGACCCTTTTCCGCAAATGAGTTGGTCAATAACAAGGTATATGTCACATCCGTCAACATAAGGATTATCCTCCATCTGCTTATCCTCTCCTGACACTGCTAATGAAACTGTACTCTGACCTTAAAGGATCTGTCAGGAGTGGGCTCAGCTCCCTGCCTGCCAGTTTGAAAGCGCTGGTGGCAGAGTGTAGATGGGGACACAAGAGGGAAGACGGTACCCTGAAGTACGTGGAGACTGGATGCCACTCCAGCCTCTATTATGTTTACAGTTGTGGCTGGGATTTCACAAGTGAGGGAGGCCAAAGGTGAGACTTCCCGTACACGGTCCATTTTAGGCTTTTCTGGTTGTTAGCAGTCTCTCCTGCAGACATGCTGATGAATCCTATGAATAAAACAATATTCTCTGTGCTATATCCCAGTTAACCTTAGTGAATGTGAGCTCTTTTTTAATAGTCGGAAGTCCTTTATGGTGAGGCCTACACAGGATGTGAGTGTGTACTTATCACCTCTCTGTGAAGTAACAACTATAAAATTTTTTAAAGTTCAGTTCTAATTTGAAGCTATTTCTGTTGCTTAAACCTGGGCTCTGGAAAAAGTAAAAAAATATTTTAAAATAGTATTGGCGGTACATATTTTTTATTCAAAAGTGTATTATCACAGCTTGTTGGCTAGAGCATAGGTCTTGTGAGCTAAACAGAATCACAGAATGCTATAGGGTTGGAAGGGACCTCTGAAGATCATCTTGTGCAACCCCCAATGTCTCTTGGTTTCCCCATTTAAAATTAGATAACATTTGTTCACATTTTTATGTCCTTTGATCTGTTTTGATGGGAAAAAGGCTGATGCAATATATTGTTCATAAGACACGTATACATTTACTGTTAGGATTCACATTTAATTGGTTTCTTTAAAAGTATATATATGTTTTTCATAACAAGATATTTTTGTATACTGCAACCAGAAATCATTTGGAAGTGTAACACTTCAACATTTTATGTGACCATCTAATTAATCTGCTGATTGGCATCCCATGACCTGGCTGTCTTTCCTTGAAAATAGATACTTCCTTTCATCTGCAAATAATTTGCCTTCCTTTCAATTCTGGCTCACATCCTGTTGCTCACTAAGGGTTCTTAAGTGGAGATAATGATGTTTGTTTTCTTATCTGTTCTTTTCTTCTTCCTCTATCTGAGCCTTTCTGATTGGGTTTTTCTTTCTTAATAGATATATAGTAATCAGAAGTGTGTACAAAAGCTCTAAATGAGTATTAACGCATGCCGAGTACTGAGTGCCCTAAGTTTACATCCTGGCTTAGCCACTCATCTCATCTATAGGCTTTCTTGCTACATCTACAAAGGAAGAGTCTACAAAACACAGCTAAATGTCTGTTTTGCCCACAAACCCATTGTTTCTTCCTTCTGCTTCTTTTAGATAAGAGATTTTCACCAAAGTGCTAGTAGTGTAAAGTAATTCAATTTCCATACAGGGATCTCAATTTTCTTGCCAGTTGTAATGACTTGAGACATGCAAATCCCCTGTAAGGTAGAGGGGGAAGTATTAATATCAAAGTTAAACAGATGGAAAATCTGGTCCTGGAAGTCACCTTTAAGGTTTCTTCTACATTGAATATTGGTCTGTAGCAAAGCCAGGAGTAGAACCTAGCTCTATTGACTAAATGTTAAGATCCAAAGCTGCCATATAGTAGCGGGTCTGTTGGAACTGTTGGTGCACATGGTCCTAGGTGGCAACAACCAGGAGGTAACTCCGCTTTCGTTATACGTAATTGCTTAGCTAATTTGAGTTACCTCGCAGACTTCTTCGAAAGTGGTCGGCCCATTAGTTTTTGTCTGAAGGAGACTAGGAACAGCTGTGTGCTTCCTCTTGACCTTGAAACAGTTGCTGTTGCTATCACAAGGCAAGTAGTAAGAACTGGTGGCCCTCCTGGATCACAGGCCCTGTCCTGCCCAGCGTACCCAGGTTCAACAGCTAATTGTGTAAGGAAGAGCGATAAGTCCCAAAGAGCTCATTGGCTCTTCCCCAGTTGTCAAAGTCAAACTGGCTTCACAGTTTTGGCGTCACAGTACAATTTTGAAGATACAGAGGAGTTGGGCTTTTAATAGCTTCTGTGATGCGAGAAGTCACTTTAAAACCTGCATAGGCACTGTGATTTGGGGATTTCTGATGTTGGCTGATAAAGGCCCAGAAAAACTGTTTGTTTATTGTGGTGGGCTTTTTTTTTCCCCTGTAAACTTCTTTCTTGTATCTGAGAAAAAAATCCAGTCTTTGTGAAGAATGGGAAACCATTATGCATCTGCATCGTGTAGCAAAGAGGGAATTCAGAATTGTCATTCTAATAGTTGACACTGGAAAATGTCATTGAAGAAAGCTTTTCTTATGTTAGTCTTTAGATTGACAGATTATGACAAAACTGCATTCATGTTGCTTGAATACATCTTTTGTCTAGTTTTACATGCTTTTTGACTTGTCTAGAAAATGACATATTGAGGTTTTCATTACCCTTAACCAGGTGTGATTTTCTTTATGGAAGATACCTTGGTAGGACTACAGTTGAAGGCGAATAAACCACTGAAGCTTAGAAAGGCCACGGCCCTTCTTCAGATGGTAGCGATGAATTGAAAGACTCATTAATCAACAACCAAGTCACAGGTGTGATGGCTTTCCTGCAAACTGCCAGCAGACTGTGAAAGTCACATCCAACACACGAAACTGCTAAACTAGACACATCTATAAACATTCCTAAACTTTTGTCTTTCCACTTTAGTTCAAAAACACAACCCTGGCATGTTTTCATTATTGATCTATTTCATGGTTTTTTTCAAACAAAAATATTTGTTTGTTTTCTGAGGAATACTATTCAGCTTAGGAAACAAAAGGGGAAAAAAATATTGTTTTCATCCTTTGTTCATTTTAACAGAAAACCAAGTTTATTTAAATGGATATGCAGCTTTGACTGCGATGATAAGTATAAATAATTTTAATATTATAGATTTTTGTAGACATAAAATGTGTGCAAAAGCTTTAACAAAAAAAAATGAGTACAGGGATTCTCTGCATATAAATGAAGGCCCATTTTCTTTATGATTTTCCAGTTCTTTAGTATAAAAAATTTCTGAACAAGTACTCTGTTTGTGCTCAATGTAGACAGAAAGTCATAAAATGTTTAAGGTGAAATAATTTAGAAGGTTTTATTATTTAATCAACCTGCACTGGATTTTTCAGCTGCACTGATGGGGAAAAAAAACATAATAAGAATCCAAAGAATGAAGTCTCCATACAGTTTTTCCATAGTATTCTTCCTTAAACTCTGAGGATGCCCTGGAATGAAGGAGAATTTAGTCAGAAGTCTTACACCTCCCCATGATTTTTTTTTCCCCCAAATTATTTTTAAATTGATATACTCCCTGTAGATAAAAATTAATTTTACTCTGTCAAAGAGCAATGAATACGAATTTGCTTGGATTTTTGTATTCGCTAATTCCTTGGTCTCCCAAATTCTCATCTTTTTCAAAATGTGGATGCTCAAGATAATAAAAATTCTTCTTTAAAATGGGAAGCAGATGAGAACAGTGTTCCACCTTCATCTGGGATGAAGGGATTTCTTTGCAGAAGCAGTCCAGTCTTCTCTTTCTCTCTTTAGCACATCCGTCATGGTTTTGAACTTCATCTCTAGAAATTAATTTTAATTTGCACTCCACATCCTCCACTTCTCTGTGCCTGGATTGCCACTTGCAATGTTCTATTGGCCTTCCTCAATTTAAATGGATGGAGCTTGTGCAAGGGGGTGCCTGCTGGCTCAGCAGCACAGTACCCCGTGTGAGAGGCGAGGAAGCCATGGCACTGCATTTATTGATGAAGTAATAAGGTGTTATAATAGTGGTATATCAAAAGTGATACCTGCTTTGCCTTTACACGGCTCTGCAAGCAGATATTTGAATACACCTGTCTTTAAGATATATCCGTAACAGATTTTATCTGATTACTCAACTAACGGTGCTACAGCTTGTTATTGGAGGGCTTGTTAAAGTATATACAGCTGTCATGTCATTTCACCCATTTTAGAAGGAAACTGTTGTAATTTCATTTTAACAGCAGCATATTTTAAAACAGATTTTACTACTGGGATCAGGGAGAATTGCATTTTGTTTCAAGTTTGACCGTAGATTATTGCCTATATTTTTGCCCATTAACTTTCTGTTGTTGCTTTAACTCAGTAATTAAACACCCCCGCAAAAAAACCACTCACTAGAATAATAGCAAAATGATCCCTTTAATTGTACTAATAAAGGCTGTTACAGCTGAATTTAAATACAACTAAACTCTTCCCACTAAAGTGTTAATGAAATTAACAATAAAAAAGTATAATGATTTCTCTTGGGATAATTACATGGGTAATTTAACAGCACATTTGGATAAAAACTGAAAGCATTTACGTGATATATAGTTAAATCTCTGTAAATGGTATATAGAAAATCAAAGGCTTTCTTATTGTCTCTCAAGTACAAAAGAAATCTTTAAAAATGTTAAGTAGTATCTCCTCTTAAAAAGTAAATTTATCTTTCATTTATCTCATATTTTCAACATCGCATTATTTATTGTTTCATATGGAGTGACTGTTAGCTCATGCTATAGAAAGAGCATGTAATGACTTACTAGTCTCAAAGTGAGTGCGTAGACAATTGCATGTTCTCCTTCATAGCTCCATGGAAAAAGGGTTGTTTCATAAGAAATTTTGAGACAATATTTGTAGAATCTTAGTGATAAAAAGAATGGTATTTGAATGGTATTAGTAGAGAACGGAATTTTGAGAAGTATGTGACGGCATCCATATGGGCATTCTGTTTCAGAAGAAATACTTGTTGAGTCTTTTCCTGCCAGCCATCAGATGCTGTACAGAAACATGGTTCCTTAATTCCCCTTTTCTTGTTTGTTTTTTTTTTTTTTTGAGAAAATAGATTCCTCCTCAGCATGTGTCTGCTGCACTGAAGCAACAGCAATTCACAGAGGGAAAGGTGATTCTCCAGTAGGCCAGGCACAGGTTATTTATGACTTTCATTAGGTCATAGTCAGCACCTCAGACTCATCTGGAGACCAAGGGGCTTTCATGATGATCACAGAACATCTGATAAGCATATACTCCCTTCATTAAGTGAATTGATCCTTGCTGCAGGTATCATTTTTCTAGTTGTTTTATATTATAGCCACAATCTGAAACGTGTTCGCCAGCTCTCTCCTTCCACCGCCCCCGCACGTGGTTTCAGAGAAACAAGCAGAAGCTCTCTTCTCAGAATAAATCACACGTGTGACTCAGGCTAAGGCCAGGCTCATTTTTTTTAGATCCATCCCCAACTCTACTCAGCATTAGTTGAAGCGTCAACCTGTATTAAGCAAAGACAAGCGAAAAGACATACAATCATACATCTTTCAAATATAAATAACCAATATATAAAAATAGCATATATATATATATAAATAGCAAATCAATCTCTCCTTTTTCTAATAACCTCCTAAAAAATTTCCTATGTGCCTTGAAATTTAGCAATAATGGAATGGCATTGTATGGGATCCCAAACATGAGACGAGACCTCTCCAGGAAAAGGAGGTATCAATATTTGGGCAATGTCATGCCCAATCCAGAATGGTTTGGTATTAACCCCTCCGAGTAAACCAGCTTCAGACTGTAACTTTCTGGGCAAGAAAGATTCCATGACAGTCAGCTGGCAGAGAGTGCTGCTTTTCTCTATGATTTTCCCACCAGGAAAGGTAGTGAGCCCAGAACAACGTTTGCATGATGAAACTTTCATAGTTTTTGTGGTGTCTTCAGTATTGCTAAACATTTCTGGTAGATAATTGCTGCTGAGGTCTTAAGACCATGCTTCAGTTTATTTTGCAGCAGCATAAAGGAGTTACTCTGATGCTTTTAGAAATATAAATGCTGTCAATTTGTTGTTTACTTTATTGACACTTAGATCAGTGAGGATTGAGTTTCCTTTGCAGAAAATAGGCTCCTTATACCGTGATCTCTTAATTCTTCCATCAATTTATTTTAATTGTTTTTGTAAGTGGTTATCCAGCCCTATTAAAAAAAAAAACAACCAGCCAACAAATATTTCTTATTTCAAATAGAAATCAATCTTATTGCTCTTTGTACCTCTAGGAATTATTTTGTTCTTGCCATTCTCAGAAACTCATGTGTGTTCCCCCTGGCCTTGATAAATTGCTGTTTTTAGGTTTTCAGTTAAAGGTCTTCTGACCTTCAGTCTTGTGATGGTGCCTAATAACATATCATCTGCTGAAATTGAGTGATGTATTTTTTCCTCCTGCGGAATATAGAATTGCATTATAGTACAGTCCCCATTGCTTAGTTCTCAGCTGTTCTAGTTTTTATTTCAGCTTATTGTCTGTAATTAGATTATATTAATAACAACTTTATTTATTTATTTGCTATGCAACCAATTCTTCCACAAAATAAACCCTTAAAGTGTTGAAATTTTATTTCCAAACTATTTACCACTATATTATTGAATCATTTTATATGAAAATACACAAAATCATTCTAACTAGCATTTTCATTGACTTTGTCTTCTTGGTATGATTCTTTTGGGTAATCAGCATCCTTCTTGATAAATTTGTATTTGGCATAATAGCTCTAGAAACATGTATTCCAGAGGTCTCTCCATATAGTTTTAACTAGAATGGTTTCCATTTGTGAAATTTGTCAGATTTATCACTGTATGTTCATTTTTTCAACATAATCAATCCCTTCTCAGTAGTTGATAGGTGAGTATTCCGTCTCCCAAAAATATGAACCATTCCGTTAAGATTCTGTAGTATCTTTTATATCAGGGGAAGGGGTTTCTTACTGACTTTCTTCTCTGAGTATGTGTAGAAGTTCACTGAATTCGGAGAGATGGCTGCTTTGTTTTTCAGTTCTATCTTTATATTAACCCTGAATTTTATATCACTGACTGTACAGGTCCTACCAATCCTAAATGTATTTTTCTTCTTCTTCTGTTAACAATCTCATTTACAGTGATTAGGAGAGAACTCTTTCTTTTCATGATGGCCTTTTCGTGACATTTTCTACTGTGTTTTCTTAACTTTGTCAAATTTAGTTTTCTCATTTTAATCTATCTTTGCCTTCACATGCAGAATTCTCCTACATGGGGATTAGCGAGCGGTTAATCTTTTTATTCGATACTAAAACATAATCCTGAAACAGCTCATTCATATCCTTAATCTAATAAGTTGTCTCTGTGAATTCAATACAATAACGGGAATCCACTGTGTTGGACTGGATGGCACGTTTGCAGTCCCGGGGCTGGAGGAGGGGATTCCTTGAAATTAGTGGTGTTTCTTTGGCCATCGATTTGCCTCGTGGTCACGTATCTGTGTCCTGCAACCAACCATGAGGCGGCGGCCGGTATCTTGTCCGTGTGAGCACACTGAAAATACAGGCTATAGACATTTTAATTAAAAGTTGAATGATTGCTGTTATGGGAGCCCACCAGATATTCTGAGGGTGCAGTATTCTTTTGTTCTGTAAAATAAGACAACAGCGAGCTATACCCTTAGACTATCCATTAAATCTACTCGATCCCAAGAGCAATTTTGAGGAATGATTTTTTAAAATTTGATTCAGTTATGATTTATTAGAAACTATTCTTGACCTGCAGTAACGTACATTCTAGGTATCCATTCATATGAGGACAGACCTGTGTCCATACAAGATATTGTGTTACTAGTTCCAGAACAGTGAAGTATTTACAAGAATATTTACCATGGGGCAGCAAAATAGAATTTAAAGCAGCAATGCTCTATATCTCAAGGAATATACCTTGAAGTGCTTTATTTTAATGTGAAGAAAATATTCTGTTGACTTTTTTCCCTTTTTATTTTATTAAAGAAAAACACTTAGTAATCTGCATTTAGTCTTTTGGCTATTGTATCATCTATTGTTTTGAAATGCTAATTGTTAGAACAAAGTGAAAAATGGAGTTTAAGCAACATAGTAGTTCCTCCCGCTGGGCTAAGAATTAGCAAAGTCATGGTTTTGCAAAGCTGATGTCAAATATTCCCGTGGTTAATGTAGTAAAGAAATTAGAACGAGTTTTTCCTACTGCACTGAAATAGCATAGGAAGAGGGATGAAGAAAGAAAGATAATCTTTAGGTTGCTTAAAATACTTTTTTATAGTTTATTGAAATGATAAATAATAAGGCTGAAACATGTAGAACAACCTTTGGAATAACTGAATTAATTTCAAAAGAGCTGGGGTGTTACAGGGAGTGCGCACCCTGTGAACTGAGTGGGTGTCTTTCTTTAATGGCATTTTCTCAGCATCTGGTAATAACATAAAAATAAAGCTTTTATCTTCTGAAGCAGACTTGTCAAGTTCTCAGTGGCATCTTATAATTGTGAAAACTAAAGGTATGCTTTAACTCTCCTCTGTTAAGCATCTATCTTGAGGTCTTTGCATGCTTATTTTTCTCTATAGTTTTAAATGTGTGGGAGAATTTGATCAGTGTCCTTTTTATATTCAAAACAAGCTGGCTTCTGTCTCAAAAGTGTCTTATTGTCATGATGTCACCGCATCTCAAGATTTGTGACCTTTTGCTCCATATGGATTCATGGTAGACCTCGTTGTGTTTTTTTTGCAGACTCAATTGCTTTTGTCCCCCCGCTAGGGGGTATCAAAGCCTTTTGGACTAAAGTTTTGCATACCGGTGGGTTTGCAAATAAATAAATAAATGGAATAAAAATAATATACGAAAAGTACCCAACAGCAACTGAAAGCACCCAAGAAAGAAACAAGCCTGAAGTTTATGTGTAATAAGGACCGCCAGATGTCGCAAAGGCATCATTGATGAAGTGTTTTTTTATCCAAAATGTGGCACTTATATGAGGAATAGTAGTATTGTGTTTGAGAGTTGCAGAGGCCATAACAGGTCAGTGAAATGTCCTTCAAACATTTGATTTTTACATTTGAGAATAGGCCAAGATGAAAAGATAACCACATATCTGACATTGACGTTACTACCATTTAGACAACCGATGCAATTGCCTTAGTCAGTGGGATCAATCAGAGCTTTATTACTTTGAAAACCACATAAAAGATTTAGGTTTTTTTTTTTTCTTATAAAAATGAAGGTTCTGAACCTCATGGGATCGCAAACTTCTAAATGTAAAATAATTACTATAATACATATAGTTTTATTTTCTCTGTGCTCTTTTAGAAGTTGAACACTATAAAAAACATTAACAAGAATAACAAGTAGTCGTGAAAGAATTTGAGCTGAGTTGAACAGTATGCATAAATTGGCAGTTTAACAAGAAGAACTTGGAAACAAGTATTTGATGATTGATTTTTTATTGAGACAGAATGAGAATGATAGTGGATAAAGTGATTTTCCTTATTGAGAGAAAATATAGTGTTTTTCAACATGTCTCCAGTATGAATGGAAGCCCTGTCAAAAAAACTGAGCAACACATAATATCTTTTAAAAGGTAAATTAACATAAGTATATCACTTAGTTTATGGATCAAATTTTACACTTGTCAGTTTTATTCATAATGTCATAAAGTTTATATTGTAAAGATAGTGTTATTACCTTTGTTATGTCCTGGAAAAGCCTAATATTAGCTGAGTTCATTGTAGAATTTAAAGTATATTCAGCTGAAGAAATGCCAGTGCAGAAAATTAAGTCCAAAATATGTATTCATGTGCAGATCTTAGTCAAATCCCTGGTAATTTTAAGTACTTGAAATACATTATTCAACAAGTAACCTGCTGTATGCTTGCGTTTAATGGGCTCTGCCTGAGTATACAGAAGCTGTCAAGATAAAATATGGAACATGCATCATTCTAATTCAATTATGATTATTCTTAAAAAATAAAATAAATGTGTTTCTGTGTGTGCTTGTGTTGTACGTGGAAATGTGCAAGCTTTGTAGCTAAGATGGGATTTGAATTTGTTTCCTATGATTCTTGCTAATTTCTCTGTTGCTGGGGTATGCGTATACACCACATACACACACAACATTTAAATATAGACATTATGTTTATTCAAACATTGAAGACATTCATGTAATTTATACAGAATGCATGTATGTATACTTAACATACATTTCTGCTCCCTCGCGTTATTCATAAAAAGATTAAATTAGTTATATAGTTATGCATGTGCATATTTATGTAATTGTTATTAAGCAAGTTAAATAGGCCCTGGACTTTCCTCTAGCTTCGAAGTCAAAGTGAGGTGCTTGTTGAGAACTGGTGTCTGGAAGCCAGCGTGCCTTTATCTCCCATTATGATTTTGATGACATTTGTCTTTTATAATTGTGATGTCAGTGGAGTTCTTAAAAGGCAATTCCTAACTAAATAGACGTAGTTGTGTAATATTCCACAGATACCAAATTCTTTAACTCTACCTCTGCAGACTTTGCGTGACAATTGAGGGGTTTTTTTTTTGGTCATGGGTTTTTAAACAGAGACAGATTTATATATGTGTGTGTTTGTGTACTCTGCTTTTGAGCTACATACATATGGAATGCTTTGTGTTTTGTTCTAAGACTTTATGTATATTTAACCTTTAATTTAACTAGCAGGTTGTAAGATTTCCATAAAAAATAGATGAGCTTTGAACTCACTGAATGTTATTGGTGTAGCACAATCAATCATTTCTAAAGGTTAATGGTGTTAAAAACAATGAGAACATATGTCTTATTTTTAATACTGTTATATTAGTAAAATTATTTAGCATAGATAAGGAATTTGTATCCTGTTCTATGTGTTAAATCAGGATTTACAGATTTTGAGTTACAGATTATAGGTTTTGTTATTGAAGTTGAGAGGGGAAAAAGACAAGTAAGTATTTATAGAAACTTTTTTACTATGGATAAGATAATTGGCGATACGGTAGTTATGGCATCTGTCTACAGCTAAGTTGATCTGCAAATGTATTACAATTTTTTCAAAATGGTTTTACTTTTCTCCATCCCATTCTGCTATCTTTTAATAAAACATGACTTATATAGGTGTTATCCTAATTACATCATACATGCAGTTCCTCAATGAAATAAAAAGTCAATACTTGAATGACAGTGTGGCGGGGGCACAGGATTTCAAATGGCAAAAACCTGCTGTGGTAACAAAGGCTGAATCCATCCCCGTGTTGCATAGCTTCCTGATCATATCTTTAAGACCTGATAGTAACAAAGAATATTTATTTGTTGCCAAGCTATTGTAGGATTTATTTCTGAACTCAAATCCCAATTATCAAGAAAATTGCATCCTCTTTATCTCGCAGAAGGGTATAGACTACATCACAGCATATTTGGTTATTTGGTACTATAATATTGTTACCTTGCTTGAAACACATGGTCCCTCTTGATATACAAGAAAAAAACTGAATCCATTTCAATAAATTAATAGGGATGAGAATCCCAATCCATCGTTCTTTTCAGAGGTTCACATACATTGTAATGAAATGCATTAGGAGTTTTCTTCACTTGAAATCCAAATGAGACCCATTTTGGCTCACACCCTTGACAGTCTCTTTTATAAGCACTGCTGTCTCCTGTTCATGTGTGGGCTTAGTAAAATGCTTCCTTTGTAAGATGCACAGAGACAATATAATGCCATGAAAGACGAAGGTGTCAAAACACAAAGTTAGAGGCAATCTAATCAATGCCTCCTGATTTAGCCTTTGAAGGCTCTCTTCATTAAAACTCTTTAATTGTGAGGCTTATCTTGAGGTAGAGCTGTTACTTAATATTTTTCAGTGTCATTCTTTGGACAGTCATTTGTACCTTTTAAACGTAATTTCAATATTCATTGTTTAGTAAATTGGATGCCTTGTTAGCAATAGTGGTGGTATGAATGACTTGCATTCAAGTGATTGAAGGTAATAGTGTATAAATGCTTGGTTCTCTCCCCCTGAAGTTTAATGTGTTTTATTTCTATGTATGTCATTATAAAATATATGGTTTTCATTATGGGTCTTTTTATGTAGAGGAATGCAGGCTGGAATATTTTAAAATTATTAATAGAAAGAATTCTAGCTGAATCTTTTTGAACTTTTTTAAATTTTCAGATTCAGCATACATGGTGAAAAATGGGATCTCAGATTATGTTATTCTAAACAAATTCTGAAAAAGGTGAGAGGTAAGAAAAGATGGCACATAGGCCATTTCTTCAAAAATGATCATAAAGTTGGTAGTGGTTACTAGAAAGCAACTTCTTGAAATCAATTAAAAACAAAGTGTGTCTGAAAGCACATAATTTGGAAAATGATTTTAAAAGAAATACTTACTTTCCGTCCGAAAACTGCCAACCTAAAAATAAATGAAAGCCTACAGTATAAGTCATCTTTTTTTTTTTTTGTGAGCCAGATGACATATTTTGTTTTTTATAAAAGATGGCGATATATATAGTTTCCCTGTGTGTGGTGACTCGTTCTGTGGTACCACGTGTATGTGCATGTATTGATAAATGCACTACAGTATTTTCTCATAGTCCTATTAAAATTCTTAAAAACGTACTTGAAAACAAACATTGACTGTTTTTACAGTCTCTCATAAAGCCTACATCTAGAGTAATGTCTGGAATATCAGGAAAGCTAAAACTATCTGATATTTCCCTTGTAATAATGAACAGTAAAAATAATTTTAGCATGTAAAAGAAAGCAAAGGGATGAAGAGTATAGAACTGATTTGCAGAAATCCTTGAAAATGGAAAAAGAATTGAGGCAACTTTGACCTGATTTTTAAATGACTAGTGTGGTGAGTACAGCTGCTCTAGCTTAGTAATTATTTGTGATAGGTTGTTTTTGAGTCCCATATGTATAGGAGCTCCAGGCCCAACTACCTCATTTGCTGGCACACAAACAGATTCTTCCAGGTGCTGAAAATTAAATTTTAATATATTATTTAAATATTAAGAGAATTACAGTTTCAGTAATTTTACTGCTACAGCTGGAGTGCAAAGTGTGCCTATACACTACAGAGGTTGTTGCATAGTCTATCAGAATGAAAATCCCCATTGGCTTTAAATACTTTCGAGGAAGTAAATGTTTGATGTAAAGATAAATGCATATATTTGTTATACAGCGTATTTTTAAAATATTGTATATTCATAGACTAAGATTGTAAAACGTTACATGGCAATTTATAAAATTCACATTATAAAATGGATAAAAGTTTAAGAAACAGTAAGGAAAAACTTAGTTACTCCTGTGCTGAGGGCTTGAGCAACACAACAGTTCCAAAAAGCTGTTAGGCAGATGGTTAACCTAAAACATGTATTTAATTACGTTGATACCAAGTTAATGTATTTTCTGGATTAAAGTTCAGGCATGGAACTTTAGTGTATTTAATCACATGGAAAAAATGTGTTGCTGAATTGGGGATCTTAACCTTATTTCAGAGTTTAAGAGAAATATTGGGTCAGAACTAACTGACTGGCTTACACCAATTTTCTTACCCTAAGAAAATTGGGAAGGTTATCGTAACAAGGTTAGGTAAGTTTTAGGAAAGTTGTAGGAAGGTATAGTTGCACTGAGCTGAAAATATCAAACAGTGAAATATATTTTTAATTCCAAGAATTTTCTGTGATGCCCATCCCTTCTGTTTCATCACTTCAGCATACTTTTAACTATTCTTGGAATGAGCAGCAACAACCAAGTTCAAATGTGGGTTAAGCAGACTTGGATGCACTTCTGAGGTTTTTCTTGTTTCGAAGCATTATAACTGAATGTAAATGTGCCCCGAAAAAAGCACTGCTATTCTGCCTAGATTAGCAGTTAACAGGCTCATCGTCTAAGGGTGGTATGTCCTGTACTTCTCTGATCTTCTAATTAGTACTTCAATCCAGAATTTTTTAAAATGGCACCCATGAACTTATTAATTAATTTGTTGATTTTCACTAGGCACTAGTAGAAATCTGTGAATTATTGGAATAACTTCAGCCTTGCACAACACTCTGTCTTACCCAGTGAACTCTTATTTCCACTTTTTAAAACCTGTCCTGTTTGAAAGGGCCTTGAGCAGGGACTGTGTTGTCAGCAGTCTGCACTCAGTGTCATTTAATTTCTTTCCTAACTGTGTGAATTCTGAGAGGTTGTTTAGGTGAAATTAATTCAGTTATGGATTTAAGTTCTCCACTGATTACTCTTTGTAAAGGGAAATTCTTTCCATTTGTTTTGATTATAGTACTGAATATTGATTGGGATTAATTTTAATAGTGAATGGATCTTTTATTCCTTTGTAACAAGATCATCACCCCAGCTCTTGTCCAAAGTCCGTCTCACTAAACCCATTAATCGTTGGATTGGGTGATTTTTCTGAAAATAAGAATAGGCTGTGTAGTCTTAGTACAAGGTTGTGCTTAAAGCAAAAGTTATAGCAACTTTTAAAACACATTCTAATCTTCACAAAATCATTTTGGAAAGAAGTAAATTGCAGTGCTTTTATCTTAATTATGTAGTTGTATTTCACAATGAATAGTTCACAGTTCCTATTACAGTAATATCTTCTTCTATTTTTAATAGTCATGGAATTTCTTCAGTTGGAAAGTTCAAGATGGAACTGATTTAATACAAAACACCAATATAAAATTAGAGAAATTAAGTCCAGAAAACAGAATCATCACCACATGTCTTAGAATCTTTTACTATCTATAAATCTAAATTTCTCCATCTATCCGGTGCTTTACATTTTTCTTCAAAGTACCCGACCCTGTGTTGCATACATGCTGGTTTTATTTTGACTTTTACTATGATTTGAATATTTATATATCTGCTAAATTAAACCAAATATTTTTGGTTTATGAATAGCCTTAATTAAGCATAAAAATATTTTGTGTAGGTTACGCATTGATTTCATTGATACAGAATCAGTCCCTAATCTTCCATCCTATTTGAAATACATTTCAAATATAATGAACTATTGCTGTTAATAGTTAGCCTAATGTATTTTTGAACACTTCTTTTGACTGCCGTAAGGTATTTCTTCCCCTACTGAGATTGATTTTCTTGTGAAGGAGGAGTATGTGATTCAGAATTACAAAATACATATACAGTCCTATATTCATGAAATAAATTATGATTTCATGTTCCTTTTCAGATCCGGTCTCATGTGCTAATAATGTTGCTGTTGGAGTTTGCACTATGACAAGATAAATTTACCTGATTTCACAATTAGATTGTTAGGGACTGTGATGGTATGTTTATAATGAGGCTTGAGGGGTTGTGGGCCCCTTTTGCATGACCTAGTGGGATGTGTGCTCCAGTCCTGTGACATCTCCCCCGTCAACATCAAGGCTGCCTCCAGCCTAGTGATGGCTCTGGTCATTATCCAATCGGATGGCTATACCCTGCAATTTAATGAACACTACTAATGAAGATAGAATAAATTACATTTTCTCTTCCATGTCATTAACTATTATTCATGTTTATATTGACCAGAAATTAGTCATCTTACAGGGTTCTAAGTGATGCTTGGAAAGATAACCACATCAGCTGTAGCCTCATGCTACATGATGTTGTGCAAAATGCATTTTTTTCTGAGATAAAGCAGCCCCTATTTTATTAAAAATACAGAATCTGTAATTCAAAACTATCAACAGACTTGGTATTTCTAGGTATAGAAGTAGAAAAGATTAAATTGACCATGATCGAAAGTATAATGCTAGAATTTTCTAAAAGAAGCATCACTTTATTAAATTGAAACAAAGTGATTTATAATGTCGTTTAGGTCTCTTTTTAAGGCAATAAAATAAAAAATAGCTATGTTAGAAATCTGTTTTAAGAACTGAAAATGCATTATCTGAAGCAAATCCAGAGGCTAATTTTGTAATCTCATGGTTAGAAGACAACAAACTGGTAAAGCAGAATGCTTTGCTCTTAAATGGACTTTCACAATGGCCAGGGACTTTGTTTTCCTTTGATTTAATAGAAGACATTCCCAGACTGAAAGTGTGAGTCTAATGAAGACAGTGACAAAATTTCAGTAAGGCCATGATTCCCTCTTGGGTGACAAAGTATTACTCAATTATTTTTTTCTTTTCTTTTAACATTTGAAGTATTGTAAAAAAAATTCTTTGAAAATATAGTATACATTTAAAATGTATAAAATTCTTTATATGCAAAATAAACAGAGTAGGGAGGAATGACAATTCAGAAAATATAAGAAGGGAATTTTTTTGCTTGCTTTTTCTTCACAATAAGCAGCATCTTGAGAACGTAAATCCATACATAAGACCCACTGAGTTAATATAGTGAAGGAGGTTTTTTAAGTTTTTCTTCACCATGTTGTGACTCATTCTGTGTGATTATGACCCTGAGACTTCTTAAAACTATCCTCTGCTTAAAACAACTGCATGTATACTGCAGATTTCAAGTGAAGTACTTAAAACATAACCTTGTTTCTTAGGGAATTGTCAAATTTTAACATTTAACTGAATTTTCCTGAATGCTGAGATAGAAGGGATTGACCCCTCAAGATGGAACAAGTCTAATTGGAAGTAGCATAAAAGATGATAATATCAATGGATTTCAATGTAGTATAATTATATGTTGAAGCAGAACCCTGAAACTCTATTACTGCACATTGACAGGCAGTATCTTGAAAGCCAAAGTCAGGAAGCTAATTTCCAGGGAAAATAATAGTAGTTAATAACAGATTAACACAAAATATGTATTTTAATTACAAACCATCGTAGCCTAATCATCAGAAGCCTGTCTGATTATTTGTCTTTTTTTTTTTTTATAAACTTGTTAGTATTTTTATTGTTTCCTTGTGTTTCAAATGTGGTTTTAGTAAGAGCTAAATTCTGGCATACTCAGATTGTAAGGGCCTACAAAACTTATGTTCAACATCTCTCCTTTTTTCATGCTCAGTAATTAAAAATGGCTATGGGCATTTTTCATCCTTTGAGATTTACCAACTGCTATAGCATTTGTAGAATGATTTCTTCACCTGCTTTTACATGGAATAACCAAATATCGGAGCAGCTTGAAGTACTTAAAAAAAAAGTTTACCTCTAGGCTTCTCATCTTCAGCACATACGTGGCTATATCGCTATTCCACCATTCAATTAATTTTGAAATCCTAAGAACAAAAGTCATTAATAAGTCTTTTGTCATGGATAAAAAAAGAGAGATTCCTTTTTAGTATTTGTATGTCATCATGCCAGGCCTAGAAAATTAGCCTAATTTATTATTTAAAACACTGGTGGGATTCCTAATTGCATTCATCATTAGATATGACACGTTTAGAACCGAGAACCATATCCAGTGAGAATTTTCCAGTTTGAATTTTGAAATAAAAATATTTTTCAAGAGATCCCTAGCTATCGCTTGTTACTATGGCAACAGCCCTATTTGTCTGAGAGCTCTGCCCGCTGCCAATGGGAGCGCGAGCAGCGTCAACTAAACATACGAATACATCAAAGACAAATTCATATGCTCAATCTGATCAGCTCAATTAATGTAAGAACAGAAGCTGAAGGGGGTTAAAAGAGGGCATCCATTCAGGATAGATGAAGCCTCTTTTAGCAGAATATATACGCCGGCCTTTTGGGGGAGGAATTTAGCACACTGTCAAAAACATTATCAGAAAAGGAAAGTACTAGGCCTCCTACACCTAACAGATATGAAGCTGTCAGACAAAGAATAGCACTATTCATTAAATGACACTTATTTTCTCCCACTTTACAAGAATACAGTGAACAAAACAAGCAGGGGAGCAGCTGAGAGAGACACTTTTTTCTTTTCCTGGTGATGACAGACATGCAGCAATTATGGTGATAACTAAGGAATACTAAACAAGAAGCCAGGCTCCATTCTGTTTATCACCTAAAATTTTATGTTACTAAATTTGCATGCGACTCTTGTTTTGTTTTATTATTTATGTCTAGGACAAATTAGATCCTTTTGTTTTTAACGTGGTGCTTTCAGTTTGGTGAAGAATGCCGCTAAACTCTACGCGTTCTCCCGTTTTTCTTGTTAAATGGCCATATCAAGTTGAAGTGCTTTTGAAGTGAGCGAGTTTCAAAGCACAACAAAACTGCTGTTAGCAGTGAGGGGGTAAGGGGGTAGGGGGGAAATAAAAAAAAAAGAGCATTAGTGTAATGGCAGGTATTGTGTACTGTTTCTGCCCTGTGTAATTTAGAAGCGAAAACCTCGACTAATTCTCACCAAGACTTGCAGGACGTGATAGGGCTTGCCTAGGTATTTTTAGCACCATTATTTACCCGGACCTATAAAGTTTGTAGGTCTTCGATAAGTTAGCTTCTTTTATAACAGACGGTCAGCCTGCCCAGGAAGATGGTGGAGTCACCATCCCTGGAGGTGTTTAAGAAACAAGTAGATGTGGCACTTCAGGGCATGCTCTAGTGCCCAAGATTGTTGGGTTGGGTGTTTTGTATTGTGGAGTTTTTGGTGTTTTTTTGGTTTTTTGTGTGTGTGTATATTGTTGGACTTGATGATCTCAAAGGTCCCTTCTAACCATGAAGATTCTGCGAAGCGAGCAGGAAGTCCCACAAGGCTACCAGCTTTTAAGAATCGCGCACTTAAGCCATGATGATCTGATTTAGGGCCTATTATCAATAGTCCGTTACTTTTATCTGCATGATGGTGGCCTGATTGATACTGACTGGGCAGCCGCGTACTCCATAATGCACTGTCAGGCGATGCTGACAGCTGCAATGAAAGAACAATAAATGTGGGGCAGCGGTAATGTAAAGGTCCGGCCGGGCTGTATGAAAAGTGATAGCTGCGATATTGGCTCCTGTGTTACTGCCTGCACCAGCCCCTCGGAGAATTTCCTGGTGAGTGAATTAAAACGGTCTCCTGATACGCAGGGAGGGTGGCGGAGTGTGTGTGCGGGGGGAAGTCTTCACTTAAAAAACCCCCACAGATTGCTAAATCCCTGTGTTGAAGTCGAAGGGTAGATGTAAAGTTCAGAAAAAAAAAAAAGAAACAAAAAAAATCAAGAAACGTTCCTTCTCTGAAAAAGGGATGCACAAAAATTGCCACGGGCACTCACAAACCGGCTCACACGAGTACGAAATGCGACTAAATTAAATGCCACAGTTTGAAATCGTCAATAGGACATCCTTTTCTAGTGCTCCAGCTAAGTTTTTGAGTAACCTTTTGATTGTCATTTATTTATACATGTCTTAATTATAAAGCAGCAAGAAATCTACAGTTCACAAAGTAATTAAATGCAAACTCCCTAATCTTAAACCTATTACTCTAAAACAAGTCATAATGACTTGAACTAGGCCTCGATTTCACCCAAGGCCTGTGACATGCTGAATTCAAGGCTTTTTTGTTTCACGTTATGAACGATAGTAGATCTTGTGCACATTATTAAACAAAAGAAACTAGTAAAATGAAAGTAAAGCAACGAGTATCTAAGTTCATAATAGAATATTATGTTCCAGTGCCTTTACTTTATAGCAATTCTGTGGTGTCAAACACTTCAAGGAACTGTAGGCCAAACAACAATATCTAGCTTGTAAAGACACTAGAAAAGTGTGTTTTATTACATTCTCCCTTCCTACCAAATAAATAAATGACACTGAGGTGTCAAACCCAAAATACGACCACAAGCACTTCCATTTTGCTGATTATTTTGTTGCTTAAGAACATACTGAAACACCAAGGCCTCAATTAAATTTAAACCCAGTTTTGTAAAAGGTAAAAAGCAGGTTCCTGTTATAAATAGGTATTATGATACGTATACTACACATAGTATACATACCACGTAGTATATATACTATAAATAAACTATACAATATATATACTATAAATATGCTATATACTATAAATAAGTATTATGATAAGAAATGTGTTACAGAACTAGAGTCCTTTACAGATGTATTTAGCTATTTTAATATCTTTTTTCTCTTGCTGGGCCCAGAAACCATTATTTTAAACAAAAATTAAAAGCATGAGTCTGTAGTTTCATGGTGAAAATGTTAGTAGATCTGTCCATCTTTAAAAAAAACCCAAACACAGCTTTGTTCATGTGCTGTTGTTTAAACCTTTCCTCATTTTGATACAGTATATTGAATTGCTGTTCCTTTTGCTTTTATTGAGATTGAAGCTCGTGCTCTGTGCTCCTGTGGAGTAAACTGAGAGAGGACTTTACAGAGCACCAGCCAACCTGAACTAACTCCTGGCGTGAACACAAGGAGTGCTCCAGCTTGCTGTTTCTCTAAGCACCTTGTGTTCAGTGTGCACGTTTGATATTTGTGGGGGACAGTTTGTGTGCTGTTACCAACGGCTTGAGTTTACCTCATGCTGCTCTCCAGTGTAGAGGAAGTCAAAGTTTCAACTTTATGACTGTAAAGCGTAGGGCTTACAATATAGTGGCATATAGTATTTACATACTAATGGTGATGTGCAAAGATACTTTACATGAGAGTGTGCAAGAAGTCCAAAGGAAGAATTAGAAAACAGAGTAGTTTCGAGACTATGTACAAATACATAATCTGCTGATCAACGAAACTGTAAAGCCAACTCCCTCTAGCCTTAATAATGAAATTGGGTTCTTTGTGTTATAGTGTGATTAGTTGAATAAGGAAGGCAAATGAAATGATTTGACTTAAATGCTGCAATGGTGGCCTTGTACATTTGGATAATCAGTATGCAGCATTCAAGTTTCTAAAACAATAAGCTGCTTTTATATTACTGTAATTTGGAAGAGCATATGCTCCTGCTGTCTCTTTCCTTTTCTGTAGGTATGGGTTAATTTGTCTAAACTTGATAATTAAAAAAAATATTTTAAAAGGGAAAATAAAAAACCCAGTTCTAGCCTGATACCTTGCACAATATGCCAGGAATCAGCCTGAAGCAAATTTTAACATTCACATTATAACCCTCTGAAAGTAAGGATGTATAATGGGAACACTGACAGACCCTGAATGACACTTACGTTGACAGACAGTAGCACCACTAGGCACCCATAATTAGATCTTTTGTGTGCTTGCAGTTAGCTAAAAAATGCTCCCTAGTTTATTAGAAAAAACTATTAAAAAATTAATCATCAAAAGGTAAGTTGTGTACTGATGGTGGAAATAAAAAGGAGTGTAAAGATAATGTCCTACGTTTTACATTCATTATGATGAAGTCTGGTTTTCATTTAAAGACACCCTATTGACTAAAGTTTTCATTTAAAGATACCCATCTGACACAACTCATCAATATAATGAATTTACCTTACCTTTTGGAGCATGGGCTTTACTTTTTTCTTGAATAGATGATACTCAATGTAGGTTTCTCTGGAGTTTACTAGACACTGTACCAAATGGTTAGCTTACTAAGATGCATGTGCATAGTTTTTTACATAAGTTCTTATGATAGTTTTGGCTTCTTTGAATTCCTGAATATTTTCAAGTTTGCACAGCTTTGCAGTGAAATGCATGTGAGATGAACTATTTTGTAGTTGCACAGTAGTTGCTCTTGAATTGTTAAAAATACAAAAGCTTCTGTAATACACTTATTAATTTTAATTACTCTTATTCTAGAAGAATTATCAAGACTGTGATCATCTGCATTTAGACATGAGCAAAAGCCAGATTTTTTTTTTTCCTGTTTAGGCAGTTATTTTTTTAAAGTGTTCCTGGTAATACAGAGAAACTCAGAATGTTATCTGAAAATCACGGTTCAAAGCAGAAGGCAGTATTTTGAATTTCCATGTTGTGCAGAAGAAATAAAGTAAATATTTGGTTTTGTGGGATGATCAAAATTAATAGTGCGCCAAGAAAGTGTTTTGTTATATATAAGATGTAATGACATAAACTTATTGCACACTGGAGGTCACCCTTGCTACTCCAAATTTTTTTATGTTTTTGTAAAAAAAAAAAAAAAAAAAAAAGGCAGCAGCCTGTGTAGCTTTTAATATGCACACTGAGCTTTTTAAAATACTTGAAGCAATAAAACAAGTGTGTGTTTGGGATTGTGTTTATTCTGTTGCTGGTGAAGTGCTCTGCAACAGAAGCACAAACCTTTGGAAAAACTTGTGGGTGTGTTTAGGGAAAGTCCCTGTGTCCTGCACTGAAACCTCTGCTACTGGCAACGGCTTCTGTCACTCTCCAGGAAAACTAGTTGAAAGCTGATTCTAGGACACCTAGCTAAATTGCGTTACTTTGCTAGATTATCAGTGAGGACCCACCCAGAGCTGTATAAGAATATTAAATTACCATCAAAGTAACTGTTATGTCTTTAGATAGGTACAATTAAATGTTGTGTTCAGTTGATGAGCAAAGTGCAATTTTTTCTGTTGATTAGCATAAGAACAGAGCTGAAAGGTCCTGAGAAAGCCCATCCACTGTAGCTGAAGAAGTCTCAAAGGAGAAGTCTAAAATTAAATCAATGTCTTTATATTTTCAGTCTTTTCCAAGTCAGAAATCCTTCTGATACATCGGGATGCAAATGGCATGTTCTCCAGGTTGCAGCCTAGCAAGGTCTCAAACTGAAAACTAGCATTCTACAAGAGTTGAACAACAACTACCAAAAAAAATTAAAGCAAAATACTCTCTTTTTCAGTTATATGAAATATGGGTTTGTCACTCACTTCATTGTAGAAAATTCTCAAATCATGGAAAGTCCAGCTTACTAATTTCTAACAAATCTAATACAAATATTTGCTACTAAAACATTGTGTAGCACCATCCATTGGAGGAGGTACTACTTATGAATACCCATTGAGAAAGCCCTGTCAAACTGTGTGAAATATTTTGAATCTGTGTGGCAAGTGTTTTTAGTTTAGCGCTAAAGCGAGACACACAAATTCAGAGTAAGGCAAAGGCAGATTCCTTCACCTCTGACCATGCCACCCATGGGCTGAAATTCCATACCTGGTCTGAATCACACCTCATGTGCTTGGTACCAGTATCTTGTCTCTAATGGTACCTCATTCCAGTGACTTCAGAGGAAGCTTTGACAGATTTTCTAATAAACTAAATGTGTTTTACCCGTTGTGATATTCAGGATTGTGACCCAGGTTTTGAAACTTACTTGCCCGTGCTTCTGACCAGGAGTAATGGTCTTTCTTTAGGGAGCCATCTGTGGCTCACAAAGTTCTGTGTTTTCATATTTGAAATTAATTTGTTGGGGAAAAATGTTTGTCATGATAAAAGATACGTTGCAAATGTAATGCTAATATCTTGTATAGTGTACTTTACTGGAAAAACCTTGTGATTTTTAAACAGAACCATCTAAGTCTTGGTTTCTTTGTTAAGAGGTAGGGTCACAGTTCCTTGCATTGCTCTAAGTCATCCTTGGTTAGATGCACTCAAAGAATTGCAGACATGCAGCTCCCCCAGTGCCTATAGCTGCTCTGGGTGCTGTGCAGCACCGTTCCTCTCCAGGGCTTTGAAGCCCCAGAGACAGCAGATTATAGTCTCAGCTGATTTTCCCCGAGTCTCTGAGAGGGCATACGAGAACAAAATATTCCCCGCTCACTTCTCGCATCTGAACCCATGAAAGGTCTTTTCTCTTGTTTTTCAGAAAGAGCATCTAGCATTCTGCCAGTACCACCGGTTAGTATTCTCCAGGCTGCAATCCAAACTTGAAAAAACACTTGCCCACAAAGAACTTCTAATGTAAACAAAGCTTGTCTTATAAATTAATCTACAATAAAGGCAGTCATTTGTCTTTCCTAGCACATGTTAGCTCGGGATCCTGCGGACTTTCCAGCTGGAGATATTCAATCACTCAACACCTGTCATCCAGACTTTTCCTGCTGCTCCACACGATGCTCCCACTTCGCAGCAGAGCCCGAGTGAAGGGCTGTGTAGGAGCTGGATATCCCTGTTCTGTGTTCTCCCACAGTGCTGGGTGAGTCCTGGATGGGCACTAGCTAGTCTCCTTCACTGGGAAGGCCAAACAGAGAAAAACAGGCCAAGGGACCAAAGCAGACCCAAGGTATCAATTTGCAGCAGTTGAAGCCATTGCTTAGGACATTCTGCCTAAAAATCTACTTAGGATTGCAGAATGTCCAGGGTTATTTCCCCATACATTGGATAATTATTTTAGCAGTAGATGACTCCCTGGTACCCGTTGTCCTCGCTGTGTATTTCAAACTGTGTTTTTTACATTGCCTGCCAAATGCATTTCTGATGTATCATTCTATTTTTTTGTAGTTTCTGAAGTGATTATTTGAAAGTTTGAATTGTGTTTTCTCAGCGAGATGCATTTTCTAGCAAATTCAGGTAGCAAATTCAGGTGCATTTTCTAGCAAATTCAAGTGTTCACTACTTACTTAGTGTTGTTACTTACGGGTAGCAGTGCTAAACTTTAGGGAATCTGGCTTGTGTATTAGTAGCAAATCTGAACCCTTCCCAAGAAGCGAGCTTCAAGTCATAGAATCATCTAGGTTGGAAGGGACCTAGTCATCAACCAAACTATGATAAATAAAGAAAACCATACAACCCACCCACACAGCCCCCATCACTAAACTACGTCTTTAAGTAGTGGAGTCCTGGAGGCACGATCATCCAGGGAAAACCTTCACTGCTGGACAGAATGACAAGGAATTGGACTCAGGAAGAGTCACCAGTGTCACCAGCCTCCCTCAATACACACAGCCAGGTGCTAGAAGGACCTGGAGAAACCTGGAGCTGTAGCAGGGACCTCAAGCTTATAATAAAATGACTTTATTTGAGACTTGTAATACCATAACCCCTACCATTCCTCCCATCAGCTTACAAGCAGTGTAAGGAAAATGTTTCTATTTTTTTTTTCTTGGTTTTCTGCTAACCGACCATAAGTCACTGTTAGTCTTCAGTAAAATATGAATTTCTTTCGGAGGGTAAAATTGGTCCTGATTTGTAGCTGATGCACTATTGTAAAATACTGTAAACAAGGTTGCTAACTAGGTAAAATTTTACCATGAATTTATTCTGTTCAAATAGAACAATAAACTCTGATTTCTAAAAGCGGCCTGTAAATGTTATGTAATATTATCATCATCAATTAGTAAAAGATGCCTTCCCAGTAGCTTAAGCTGAGCAGATAATGAAGAGGTGGAAGATGGGAGGAGAATTTGTCATTGACTGAGAAACAGGAATGTATTCCTTCCCACCAGTTCCCCAAACAAGGACTTTTTTTTTCTTGTTTATTTTTTTTTTCTTTAATATTCTGGCAGCACGCCAGCACGAGTGAGTCAGGCTTTCCAGCTGCCAATTAAAGCAGTCCAGTCTATTCCCTTGCCAAGACGAAGTAGTGGCCCAGTAAAAGTATTCACAGGTCAAATTGTTTCTTTGGCAAATTCCTGGACTGCTGAGAACAGGGTTTGGTTGGGTTTTTTTTTTCTTTTTTTTTTGACTTGAATTGGCAAACAAACAAGAAATAATCCATAAATTAATGTATTCTAAAGGTGAGATTACATAAGACGTGTAGAATAATGATACCTCAATATGTGAATTTAGATAAACCGGTAGTAAAATTTTTAATCTTTAAAATCTTTAATCTTTAGAACTGCATATGCATTGAAATCACTGAGTCATACCTAAAACCAGAATGAAATCTGTTGAAAAGTAACACGGTTAAATAAACTGTGTTCAAGACATACAGTCAATCTGTATTCTCACTCAGAAGAGACAACAGATATACACAGTAAAAATTAAATTAGACAAGTGAAAGAATCAGTAGTATATTCATAATATTGGAAAATAAATTAGATTTTTGTTGTTTTAGACTTCTAGAAAAAATGGAAATGCAACATACAGAATCTTCATATTCCATGACAACATGATCTCATCTTAAGAAAGCTTCTGAGATACTTATCATGTCTTCATAAATAGAACTTACTACATCACAGCAAGAAATAATCAGAATCTCATTGTTCGATCAAAATTGGTTCAGGTTTTTTATGATAATGAAGAGAAATGAGAACTTAAAGGGATATGTTACATGTTTCTTATGGTACTTGTCATTTTATGATGCACAAGCACATTAAAAAAACATGGATGACATCAAATTCATTTCTAGGAATTCAGACTCCTCCCATCATGCTAAGATGAAAAATTCTTTGCTGATATCTCAGTTATTGCCAGTCTTTGTAATCCACAAATTGAATTATATTTTCCTCAGTGATTAATTGTCATAATTAGAAGTAAAAATGTTGATGTAAGTAGACAATATCTCCCTTGCAACAGAATGTTCAGAACAAGGCTAGTCAATTAATTTAAGATGAGAGAAACTCTATGAATAAATTGCAGTTGTTGAAATAATCCATATTTTTGCTGAGTGAAGAAACCTGTAAAGAAAAGGTAACAAAAATGCTTAATAATGCTAGAAGTGGATTTAATTATTACCTAGTGTGTGTGGCAGCCTACATGGTTATTTTTGCAAGAGACTATCATTATTATGGACACATGAGGATAAGAAGAAACTAAGTATGAATAAAAATGCATTATTGTCATTTGTGCCAGCTAATTATGTCAAATTTATTAAAAATGCTGAAGATGTTCTGTTTTATTCTGTACATGAATTAAACAATTGTACAGTTAACAGGTTAATCTGGCTCTAAAGTTCACAGTATGTGCATTGTCAGTACTTGAGGATTTCTTTCATTTTTCACAATATTTTACTCCTTATCCAGAAAATCATGACTGCAAAACCCAAGTGTGCAAAGAAAAAGTTAAGACAGTATGTTTTAGGGTACAAAGTTATATATTTTAGGATTTCAGGTCTTCATAGAAACATTTATTTTCTTTCTCTGAGCGACTTCAGTGTAGGGCACAACTAATATTTTAGTGTGCATTTCTGTTCCAGATATGCTATTTCTAAATATCCTCATTATCTGGTGCTTCTCGTTGGAAATTTCCCTCATTTCTGCCAAGGTTTTTCTAAGTACCAGTTATTAAATCTTTATTTCCTAATAAAAGTGTGCTTTTATGTGGAAGTAAATGAGAGTAAAGTTATATATATATATGTGCTGATGATCACAGCTTTGAAACCCAGAGGAGAACATTTTAGTACCGTATCAGTCTATGAAGCTGGTAAGTGTGTTTCTTCTCCCATTCTTTTACAAATGGAAATGTGTGTTCAGTGGAATACCTAAATGTTTATAATGTTCTTGGGGTTTTCTGTTTAAAAACATGCTATGCTCTGTACATTTCTGGAGCAAAAATACACATGCCAATAAATATAGATAGTGTTATGTATAGAAGTGTATGTGTACATATTAATTATGACAATATGATATTGCAGAAGTGAGTTTTATACTTGGAGTGATGGGATTTCTGATAATCTGTGGCTCCTGTGGGAAGGCATTTTGCAGTCTCAGACTAACCCCAAGAAAGCTTTTTTCCCTTTTGTGAGAGTTTCTTTAGGTCAGAAGACTACTGTCTAGCTTTAGTCAGTCTTTTAGGTTAGCTGCTGACACCTTTTTAATATTTGAACAGCCTTTGAACATCACTTAAACTCTAGGGGAAGCCACTGTGGCAAGTGAAGATGTTCAGAGTTAAGAATATACCAGCTAAGAACCCTTATGCTAAGAATGCACATCTTGTTAAGGAAAAATGCAGTATGCTGGCCAGTTTTGAGAATGAAAATGTTGTGTCCAATTATTGCATATAGCCCAGCCAAGAAGTAGATGTAATGAGGCTAGGACATCACTCATTCAGCCATTTTTGGATAATCCTGGTCTGACCTCAGGGCTGACCCTGCTTTGAGCAGGAGGTTGGACTAAAGACCTCCTGAAGTCCCTTCCAACCTGAATTTTTCTATGATCTTATGATCGTCCACCAGGATTGGAAGAAGTTTCCTAGCAACAAGAAATTGAAGGCATTAGCAATGGGTGAAACTTAGTGTCAGGGAAAAATCCAAGAGTACTTCTAATCTGTGGACTGAATTGACCAATATTATGTCTGTCTCCCTTAAAGCAAAGGAAACTCTACATTCATTGTGAATCCTTTTAAATGCTTTTTCTCTGCTCCTCTGTCAAGCGCTTCATCCGCTTCGCGCAGCTCTCAATTTCTGATTTGATTCCATCCATTGACTGGCTGCTGGGTGATATTGGTATAGCTGTGGGTGGTGATGGATAGGAAGCACTGTAGCATCATCAATAGACCACTGGCCCTTCCTTCTGTGATGTATCTTCCAGATCATTCTATGGGTGCACGCAGAAATGAAAAGAAACAGAAAACTGTGGGACTTTTTGTATTGCCTGGTAACAAAGGGAGGCACGTTGAGGAATTACTTACTTCATTTTAGTAAATTAACTGGGAATGAGGGATGGTCATTGTTTATTGTCAATAGTATTGTGAATTATGGCAAGAGCATTCATGCTGTGGAGACTTCCCCAGATCCTCCTATCTGCCAGTAGAGAGTTGCACCGCAGCTCCTTAGCACGTCCCATTTGTACTGAGCCCTTAACATTATTCATCAGATCCACTTCTTTTGGGTTTTCAGTGGGCTTTCCAGGATCTTATTGGAGAGAAAGGGAGGGTTAATGGTGAGCAACAGTTAACATGAATTGATATAATCTCAGTCCATTTTTGCCAAACTTTCATTCTGGCACTCCTTCATTTTTGAAAGAGAAAGGGAAGGTGTTTTTTTTACTGAAGTAATATTTTGTTCAGTATCAACAATTGGTGTTTATTACTCAGCTATAAAGCAGAAAGACACTAGTGAGTTTGACAAATATCAGACTGAAACCCGTTTGTTGCGCAGTATGCCCCGAAGAGTGACTGTAAGGTACTATGAAAATGTTAGATCATAAAAAAAAATGTTTTGAGAAGTATCCCTCAATACTCTTTCACTGTTCTACTTAGAACAGAGCAATAGTTTCACATAATGGAGGATGTTTGGCTCTGGTGCAAGCTGAAACTTGCCATGATTGATAAAAAAATGTGTTATGAAGAACTCCTTGATAGAGACCTTGCTATATGAAATGGAAGCTGACAAAAAATAGTCTTGGCCTATAATGAGGCTTCAGCACAGCCTTTGAGGAAATGGCTGCATCCTTGCTTTTATGTTCTGCTGTTTGTGCACAAAAATTTGCCACATTTTCTCTTTAATATAGAATATAAATAGTAAGTAAAAAATGCCTGCTTACTAAATGACGCAAAATACAAAGTACAAAGTGGTTAAAAGGGTGGTGGTTGGGACCAGTGTACAAGAGTTACTGACAAGAGTCAGTAGGTTCTTGCTCTTTGATTTTTGGGCTTAGAGCTGCTCATGTCTAGCAAATAAAAGAATATATAGGAATGGGGGATTTCTGGTCAAGCCAGAATCACTAATTGATTTTCTTGTTGTGGGGGAGTTATCTTTGGCCACTATTTTAATGTGAGAGTAATCTGTCTCAAAGAGTGGCTGGATTGGAAAGTCCTGAGTCTTCGTCTCTACAATCAGCGTTGGTTCTGGAGTTCTGTTCTCTGCTTGGAGTCAGAAGTTAATTTGTAAAGTCGTAAGATGCCAAGGAAATAAGAATGTGAATGCATAAGCTTCTTGAGAAGTACTGTTTGAGTGCTCAACACAAACAGCTCCTTAGCACGGGTGTTCTGAGTGACACACAACTCTCATGGCTAAAGGCACGAGTGATTTGATCAATGATATAATATTAAGGATTGGAATATAAAGGATGCCTGCTTTCTTATAAAGAACTGGAAGTTCTTTCTTATAAAGCGTGGAAGTATTTGAACTTCCACAGAACAGAACAGAAAATGTTCTGCTTTTTCTTCAAAACCTTCATAGAAATAGTTTAGGTAAAAATATCTGATGTCTCAACCTGGTCTTGCTGCAGCAACTTTACCTGGGCTATTATATTATATATAATAACCTCAGAGTTATTTCACAGGTTTGTAAGTCCCTCCTAACCATGCAAAGGTATGCAGTAAGTTCTTGAATAACCAGCCCAATTTCTGTTTGTGGTTTTCCTATATGGTTGTTCTGCTCCTCATAACTAGTGAAGAATTGTCATGGATTTAACCACATTTTTTCTCTTTAATTGAAGAAAATTTGAAGTTTTTACTAGCAAAGCAAAGCACAAAATAGTGCATTTTTTGTCAGAACATCATAGGGAAAAAATAGAGTAATAGCATCAACGCGCAAATATTCTTACGACAGAAATTTAAAACAAGCCAAGTATTTCAGTTTGGATTGCAAAATGATTAACCCAAATTTTTCATAAAGCCTCAGTTTATATTTTGCAATTCAAAACATTCCTAACGTAGGCTTCGTACTTACCCAGGTTTCTGTTGTGACTTGTGATGTTGCCTGTTCTCGACAGATTTAAGTATGTCAGGTCCAGAAATAATACTCTTTTTCTACCCATAGTATTATGAGTCAATCTTCTTGTTTTAAGAATCATCCCCACTTTCCTGCCACTATCCAGTAAAGAAGTGCATAGTATCCTAATGCCTTATGGACGAGGTTTCAGATCATTCAGTTGTTCTTCAGGTTCAATATTGTTAGACAATACCAGTCAAATCAGAAAAGTCAGAGGAAGAGATGTGTGCAAGCCGTTACTATTAATCTGCCTGCAGAGTATGTGAGTAATGTTGGATGGATGAGACTGTTTTGAATCATGATAAAAAGTTCAAACAGCCTCTACAGAAATAAGCAGCTTTAAATAACTGCTATTTTAGCATGAGAGAGAAAACTTGCCATGAAGCTGAATTCCACAGAAACATTAGATTTGTGTATCTTACAAAATAAAATATGTACTATACTGTGGACAAAAAAAACCCATATACATGCTGGCAGTTTTTACTTGAGTGGGGTAATATATATCTTAAATATTTCTGTGTTGACCTTCCCACAAACACTTCAACAGTTGTAGATTCATTGATTCCAAACATTCGCCTATAGTGCAAAATGTCGGAAGGCAAGCAGCAATATCTTTGGGTCAAGGAGAATGAGTCAGAAGAAAATTTGATTATGTGGAATGCCTCAGCTCCTGTTTTCCTCGGAGATCTATGATCTGTGCTGCACATTGGTAGGACATTTTCCCCTTCATTATATATCTGCTGAACAGTTCTTGGTTTTTATATTGTGTATTTAATATCTATATGAGTAACAATATTAGTATATTTAATACAATCTAGATGATTAGCATCTCCAGTGCAGGATCCTGTGTGTCCCCCCAGAGTTCTGGCATGTTTAGATCTTGGGTTCAGATTAGTTTCTCATGCAAAGTCCCATGAGAATGAGTTGTGAGCTGTCTCATTTGTTCCTGGTGTGATCCCTTCTTTCTCCAATGTTTCTACAAAGAAAATGGTGCAGGGTTCAGGAGTTCTGAAGCAGTCAGAATATGTTTTCTCTGAGCCTGTCTTATAGATGTTTACTTTTGTTTCTTACCCCAAACCATATTGTCTTCTTCCTTCACCCTCTGTAGAACTCTTGGTTGAATATCGTGCCCCTTTTACTTCATGAAAAATATGAAAACGTGCTACTTCTCATCAGGAAGCAATGACTGTATTATACATATAAAGATGGATATGTAGCAAATATTCACAGAAGACAGCTGCAAGCTAAAAGATGTTGCTCCAAGATCAAAAGTTTCTTGATTACATCACCGTAACCAAAAGATCAAAGATAATGTGATTTAATTTGATCACTGAGTCATCCAAATAAGCATGGAGCTCTGTTGCCAGCTTTTCTGAGGTAGCAGATTGCAGTTGGTATTTAATCAGGAGAAGTATTTTAAAATAATGCCCGTTTTAAAGTATTAAAATAACAACTGCAAGTTTCCTAGGGTTTGATGGAGCTTAACTGTTGGCACAATGGTGTTTTGCGAACACCTCGGCGAGGGGTGTAGGTGTGGTGAGTCACCCCTTCGCTCATTCATTCCCGCTTTGGAGCCTCCCCATTTTGCATAACCCATGGTGCATTCTGGTGTCAATCAACCCCGGGTTTCGTCCAGTAAAGCCTCTTCCCACTGGGATGAACGGTGCCATTCATTCGCTTCAGGCTTTCCCTGCTGAAGCACGGATCGAGCGGTTGGCTTTGAGCCTGAGAGAATGGGGAGGCCTTGGGGTCAAAGAATTGGGCTCCCCGTGCAAAGCAAACAAGAGGTGGAGGAGAAGAAGGGAGTGGGCTAGTTGTTGTGGACAGTGATTAACCTGACTCTTAAGAGGGAAGCAGTGAAATATTTATCAAGGTGAAACAGTGATTTAACAAAATCAGTAGTAAATGCAATGGTGTTTTACGAGATTTGATGTCAGGGTACACTCTGTTATTTAGTGCAGAGAGGACAGGGTCAGACACACTGTCAGGAAGACCCTCCCATTAAGTCACGAGGTTCAGAAAGGACCCCCTGGCTTTCTAAACTCCTTCCCAGAGAGGAGTCTGGATGCAGCTGGATCCAATCCTGGTTTCAGACTTGGTCAATGGTAATGTCTAAAGGATTATATATGCACAACCAACCATGCTATTAGTCACTTACCCAGAATCTATTGTGGCCAGGAGTCTTTCCACCTCGAGGAGTAGATCCTTAAGCGAGGGTCCTCACAAAAGGGGAGATCCTGGCGTGCAGCCACTGCCATCCAGGAGAGCCCCAAGGGCTCTGGGGCTCTCCCCTATTTATAGAGTGAGATAATTGACCTATAGTCATATTCTCATGGGAAAAAAATATCTATGTCCCCACCCCAGACAGTGTTTTGGCAGTTGCCAGCCATCCCCCAAAGCCCAGCTTCAACTTATCCCAACTGATGTTGTGATGGCCACGGTGGCCATGGCCTGAGCAAGAGCCAGGAGGGGGGAAGGAGGGAGAAGAAGAGGGGGGAAAACAGGGAGAGCATACTGCCACACTAGTTAATTTCACCTGTAGTTTCACCTACTACAGGTCCATCAGCTAGAGGCAATGAATTTTTCACTGGCAGAGCAAGCGTGATCATATTAATCTGCCACTTTGTCATGCCATGCTCCCGTACAAGGCACAGCAATCTTGACTTCAGAAGTTATTAAAACATTGCCCAACATATTTATGTCTTTTATTTTTTGCTTTCTTGTGGAGGAATCCAAGATTTTAGTTTCCACCTCTTGTAATTTTGTAAATTCTGGGATACTGTCATCTTTGCTACAGCTGCCTTCACACCTGCCCATGCTCAGCATTGTTTGCTGAGATCATTGTTTGAAGTTTAATATTCTCCATCAAATTTACCTCATTTACAAGCAAAAAATCTCTGCGTCATGTGCTCTGTTAATACAAGATATTATCTCCGAGATGATGGGAATATCTTTGGGGTTTAGGAATGCTTTCTCTGATGCCTTCTTAATGATCAACATCATCTTCTAGCTTTATCCCATTAGTAAAAGTTGTCATTACTGAAACTCATTGCTTATTGAAACATCAGGTAAGGTATAATTTACTGTACCTCTCTGATTGACTATAATTTTTTATCCTTGTGATTCCTTAAAACCAGCTAAAGCTGATCTCTGATTGTAGTTGAGTATCATTTGACTAAGCGAGGTTTAAAATGTTGGGAATGTGTCTTTCTTAATTCCAATATGTTTATTATGCTGTATTTTGGAGGGTCTGCCCAAACTTTATTGGTACCTGCTGATCTAAGAATTAGTGTCTTCCATTTCCTTAGATCTCTAATTATATAACATGGGTTTTAAAAATTAACAGCCTTACATGGTTCTCGTCTGTTTGGAGCTTCTAAGGAACACTCTAAATACAGATATAGCTAGATTGGTAGATAGATGCAAGTTGCATAATTAATTAAATGTTAGTAATAAAAATATTCATAATTCTGATTATTTGATACATCCACAGCGTGCGTTAGTGCTTAAGTACAAGGCTTTCCAGTAAGTCCAACTCTTTTAGCCTCTGTTTCTCCCACCATCACCTCCAGGCTCAGCTGGGTGGTAAAAAGAGTGCAGGAGAACCTCTGATGCACCAGAGAAAGTTGAGATACCACGAGCAGCATCTGTGCAATGGGCTTAATGTGGTGATCTTTAATTGCACTTCACTGTTTGGCAATGCAAATATATGAGGCAGCTGACACCTAACTTAAAGTGAGGACTGGAAACTCATTTTTCTGGGTGATGACTGAAAATGCTATATTAAGAGAATTACGTTGAGAGGTAAATTTTCTGAGTGTAATTATATTACCATATGCTGGTTTACCTATCTCTGTGGATATTTACACTTGAAAGTTCAGATCTCCTTCCAGTTTCTCCGTAGCTAACTCATAGTTTACATAGTAAGGGCTATAAAGTAGAAATTTTCTGGGTAACTACGTTACACTGACAGTTTGTTCAGTGATCTTGAACTTCAGTTTTTTATTAAATGAAAAATCAGGGACAATTTTCAACATTAAAACAAACTTCCACAATAAGTGGAATTTAAATTATTTTATTTTTTACCTATCTGTGATTATAAAATTTAATTTTTTCATAATCTTTTCCAAAAATAATATTTTGAGCACATACATATTATATATACATTACATATATTCTTTGTGTTTTGCTATGTAATGTCTAAACTGTAAACTTTGATACATCGTTATGCACTTGTCACCAAAACAATGGATTTAATATTCTTTGTTTAAAAATATTCATATCTGTTGTTGAATGAGACAGTCTATTCAATCTTATAAATATCATATTTAATAAAGAACAATCCACAGCAAAGAGAAAAAATGTCTTTATCCATAAGCAACCAGATGAGAAATGGATTTTTATTCAGTCAAATCCTTTTAGTCAATGAAACAGCACTTTCATGCACACTGCACTCAAGTGATAATTAATATAGTCTAATTCCGGACATGATGCCTGAATTGATGTACTGTCATCAATACCCCATGTTAAAATCAAACCTTGACAGGGACTTAACACCCTGGAACAGGTCATCATATGATAATACTCTTTTTTCCTTTCAGTATTTGTCTTCAACCAAGCAAAGTATTACACGATGGGGGGAAAAAAAGGGAAATAATTACAAATGAAGAGTGACGCAGGCTGTGAATAGAACATATGTTAGGCTAGGCAGAGGCAGCAGTGAATTATATCATTTCATGATGAAGTGGCAGTGGGGCTGAACGGACCTATTTTAAACCTTGATGTATTTTATCTCTACTGTATTTGGACTGTCATCTTTGGAGAAAGACTTTGTGTAATTGAGAGTCAGCTCCAATCTGCATGACTTGAGCATGAAGTGTAAGCCAGATGAACAGTGTTATGGAAGAAAGGGAAGCATCTAATAAGGTATAAATGAGTAATAACCTTTTTACCTCAGACATTTAAATGTGTTCTGTGAAATACGATGTTTAATGGTATTAAATTCACAGCACTATTAATAATATAAACAAGGTTTGAAAACACTTAAAAATTTACTTAATTTTACTTTGCTATTTTAATAAAGTACACATATTTACAGTTAAGCCAGCCTTTGTCACATTGAAAGTACAATTATAACACAACCAACTTTTCCTGCCATTGTTTTTATGATTCTAGTATATTTCAGTTCTTGAATTCAACCTTCATCTTCACAGGCTTAGATTACGTTTTTATAGTTATTTGTTAATTTTGAGGGGAATTTGTTTTGGGGATGTCTTTATCTGCAATGCCACAAGCAATTATGTCTCTGAAAGAGTCCCCAGGGAGTCTGTGTTTGTGTATATTTTTCTTGTAGTGTAGTATGAAATACAATTTTAAGAAAGGTAAGGGTTTTTTAACTTTTCAGGCATTGCCCAGCGAGAAGCTGGTGTATTGATAGTGTATGATTTATAATCAACCCCCAACAGTGATTATTTAGGAAGAACTTGTGGCAGTTTGAATAAGACCTTAATAAGTCTTCCAGCAGGTCTTGCTTTCTGGTGTAGTGTGTGTAGAGCGTGTGAATGCCATGTAGCATATAAGAAGCATATTACAGACTTATTCATCGGAATTTAGTAGTATCCAACCTTTTTTTTGACCTGCTTTTGTTAAAAAGAGTGTTCAGGCAGTTCACCTCGGGAAATTAATAATTTTTTATTGTTACAACTATGGGTAAGGACAATTGGTGGCTTCTGCAATGCAAGCGACTTGCTCTGCATAAACCATTTTCTTCTGAGGTCACTGTAGTCACACAGAACTTCTACAATCCCTTGTGCTTCCTCTGCATAGTCAGCCAATGTTTACAGGTTAGAATAAACGTTATTAACACTTTTTCTCTCGAGTTAAAAAATAGCTATTCAGAAGAATAATCGGCATAATGATCCAGAATGTAAACCTTTGTACTGGAGAGAAGTCTTATCTGTTAACCCATTGACCAATACCTGGTCAATGGGATAACATTGAAGGTTATGTAGGAAGGGCATCCTCATAACCCCACAAACTCTGCGTGGGGGCAGGACAGGACTGCCTGCACAGCTTTGACAGCAGGATCAGGGCCACAGGGGTTTTAGAAGAAATTCTTTGTCCTCAGAACCCCTGAGCATTTTTTTGCATAAAAAATGAATTCTTTTACATCCCTTTCATAGCAAAAATCTTTGGATCTACAATTGGACTGAAGGTCTTAATATGGCAGATTTTTTGCATAGGCCACAGCTTTCACACGTTAAAGGAAGTATTTTACCTAAAAAGTCTGCAATATCAGACCAAAATGCTAGTGTGACCAGACTATCTTTTCTGTACTCTGTGCTTTTAAATTTCTTTACAAACTCCACCTCGTGTTTCCCCTCACAGTTTGAGATCTGTACACCTAACTTCTGCAAGCAGTCTGTAGATACTGCATTTATCTGTTCATGTTGTTACTCGATGTCAGGAATGAATAATTTCTCGTGAATAAAAAAATATGGCACAAGAACAATTAATATCTTCACATCAGTTATTGGGATAAACTGCGTAACGATCCGCCATCAGTACAAATTGGTAACTCAGATCCAGCACATGTAAGAGATCCGGGCTATAAAATTAAGCAGATGTAATGATAATAAGCTTGCTTAAAAACAGAGCAGAAGGCTCAAAGTGAACAGCAGAAATGAAAGCTGAGAAATATTGATAGAAGTCGTGGAGGCAACTAGAATTCTGATTCTGTGATTCCGTGCATTTAAAGCCTTTTTTTTGGCATCAGTTCACTCTGCCCCCTGTACTCCTTGTGTTTCAATTTCTGTCATACTGATGATCCTTTTGACTCTCTTACTATGTAGCTTTATACTCCTATTTTAGTAATATTTTACGGCATTCTATATGATCCTTGAATGTCTTTCTATTGAATTCACACCATATATATATATATGCATACATACATATGTATACATATGTGTATTTAAAGGACGTCAGTCATTAAAGTTACCTGTTATGCAAGGACTAAACTTGTTACCTCTGAACTGCATCTCTTTATACAATTCCACTGTGAAAATTAATGTCCACTGTGAAAATTGATGCCCACTGTGAAAAGATTTCACTTGAATCTGGTATTCTTATTGCAAACCAAAAAGTGAGGTGATTTCTGGGTGAAGAGAAGAGAGAAACACTAGCAGAGCTTGCAAGATACACAAGAAATTGCCCAAGCTTAAAGAATGTGATTCTGCTTTAAGAGAGCCATAAACTTTTGTGTCTAAAGAGCTGACAGACTTTTCAAAACTACTGTTTCCTGGTAGACAAGGAAGGAAGTAACATCAATAAAGCTATTAAAGTAGTAAGAAAACTTTTTCACAGATAAGCACGAGTTAAGGTAACATCAATGTAATTTGATCATATTGATGGAAAATTTATTTATGGTTTTGAAACTTCCAAATGAGATGTTGATTCCAAACGCCTGCTGGTAAAACGAGCTGCACCTTTGCCATTAGATCAATGACTTCTGGCTGAGATTCCCCTCAGTGTGTTCTGGTTCTTTGATGTCCCGTGTGATACAAAGCCTAATGTGTCCACCCAGGTTCCCTCCCGTCTCATCTACTGTCTTGTCTGGCAAATTCCAGACGGGAGGGATGGGTCTTCTGGGAGGAGATGCCCTTGTGTCTGGCCATCGTGTTCTCAAAGAGATCATCATTTTGCAGTCAGAGAGCATGATCTTTTAAGGAAAAGGGGTTTGTAGAATCAGAAGTATTTCGGGGCAGTGTCGCCCACTAGGGCTTAAAATATATAACTGAACTTCACAAATTTGACAGCTTCAAAGAAAAGTTGACTGAATTGCAGGCCAGATTGTGAGGCTTTTGCTGTCATCTTCCTGAAGAACTCTTACACAGTTCAGGGTGGTTTGGACAAGTTTTTATGTGGGTTCAGTTCTAATACAGAGAAGAAAACAGATAGCAAAATATAACTTTATTCTTTTTTCCTTTCAGCTTTTTTTGCCTTTTAAAGATCTTGCAGTAATAAGGCAATAATATCCTGAGTTAAAAGTTGGTGACTTTTGGAGTCAGAATGAGAGTTATGTATTTTTGATCTATTATGTGAATAGCTTTGTTTAGTTTAGTGTATCATAGTAGTTTCTTTTTTTACTACATTTAGTATATATCTTTTTTATACATTTAGTATAAAAATCTAAGAAAATGCATGAAACTACATGGTGAGTTTGCAGCTGAAAATTAGGTGTTCATTTTATCAGTTTGTGGTTTTCCCTGTGAATTTCACCCTGAAGAATGGCAGAAGTTTGACAGTCAGTGGCAGGCAGATTAGTGGTAGTGCTGCTGTCTGTTTAGAAATACACACAGCTCATTGATTTAGAACATGACTTACAGAATGAAATCAAACTCTCCTCTGTACCTTCAATTTTTGAGAAAAAAAATAATTAAAAACCCAGAAGAGTGAAATTTTTGCCAGAGAAAGGTGTACAAATCAGCTGTGCTTCTAAATGTTCTTTAGATTATTTTCATGGCTTGAGATTTACGTACTCTGTAAAGACTTGTATCCTTCCTACTAAACTCTAGATGCTACTATTGGTTTATTACTATTACTGCTTCACCAAATTAGAAATTACAAACTCACCAGTATTGGTGAAATTGGACAAGAGGCGAATCACAGCTTTTTTAGTATGTACTTTTTAGATTCTAGGTATGGTGACTTTTAACCAGTTCACAAGTGTCAGTAATAGTAATTGAGAAATATATTTCTTTTGCTTTTACAGATCAGTTGGTTTTTACATGAAAAAATTTAGAGGTCTAATATTTTGTAAGACCCTTCTTTTAATATTTGCTTTTCAACATTATAAGACTTAGTACCAGCAAAGCTCTGAAAAAGATCTTTGGTTTTTCATTATTTTAATTTATAAAGCTTGACTTCATTAGTATAGAACACAGTCTTTCTGAAGTTTTTTAAGGGATGCAGTAGTTTTGAAATATTTATTGAATTCTAGGAGCTAGAAGCAAAATTGTCCATCCTAGCAATAAAAATGTACCATGTGGTACATATATAAATAGTAGCTGTCCCAGAAATGTTTGTCCCAAAGTTTGATAATTTAAAAGAACCTTAGAGAATTTTTTTTTTGTTGTTGAAAATGTAAAACCAGAATATAAAGCATCAGAGAAAAATAATTCCAAAGGATAAATAAGAACCCAGACCCACGGTCTCTGTCTTTCTCTTTTGTCAAAAAAAAAAAAGCAAGTTGACAGAAGACAAAGGATACGAATACATTTAATTCAAAAGTTTTAAGTGTGGTCCATTGTCCACACATATCAGTCAATGAATAAATAAAAAGAACAATTAAATATTAGCATTTATTCATAAACTAAATCTTGTCGGGTAACTATGAACTGGGAAGTAGAACCGTTACTGGGGATTGACCTTGATAGCACAGTGTATGATGATGATGATCAACTCCTACCACACCTCTTTCCAGAAACATTTTTATTTCAACTTTTTTTTTTTTTTTTTCCCCCACCCCCTGAGCAATTGTACTTGTAGCAGCTAGCACAAAGAAAGATCTTACTTTCATTTATATTTCTTTTTTCATATACCCCTCATTATCCCATACCCCATGCCCCTGTTGCGCTAATGGAATATAAGAGGCCATTCTGTACTCGTGTTTGTAACAGGATTCCCCTTCCAAATTCCACTTCTGTAGAACAGCTGGAAGTGTTTAGTGCCTGTCTGTACCAGAACTCCCATCTTTTTAGCATTGAAATTAATTTTCCTCATTTTGGCATATAAAGAACCCAAGTGTGCCCCTTACCTCATTACCTGGAATTTTACAGTGACACCAGCAGCGGGGGATGTGGTGGAGCAGCTTTTTTGGGTATGAGAATTAGAAGCTCTGGGAGCATTGGCTTGAACAGACACTGCAGCTCCAGCAGCCTGAAATAGGTTCTTCCTTCATGACTGCTGCTGGCTGGAGCAACGTGGATGGATATCATCCAAGTTTTTCTGAGTTCTTTCTATTTCTGCATGAACTATCTTGCAATTTTCGTGCCTGGGTAAGAGAACAACTAGGCACACATCTCAAGTGTCTACTTGGTACGTAGTACTAATCAGCAGTCTTGTTGACTGTCATAGAGTAACTGAGCATGTTTATTTATGTACAGTGCGGTGTAGTGACACAAGGTAAAAATGAAAGTATTTTGTTGACTATCTTAGTAATTAATTCCAGTAATGCACTCTTTTTTTCTTTTTTTTTTTTTTTTTTCCACATGAATATTGATTTTCAGCTTGGGAAACATTCTGAGCTTCAAAAAGTCAGCACTTCTGAGCATTTTATTTTTATAGAAGGCAGTGCTTAGCTATAGGTAGACATACTTAGATGTATAGATGGGGGAAGGGGATGGATTCCCAGTTGGACAGAACCATGGAGTGACACTAAGGTGCTCAAGGTGGGGAATTCCTGGATATTCAGGGAAACAAGCAGTAGGCACCTAGTTTTCCTTGAGAAGAAAATGGGAGACAGGTATAGTTTTTATACTTGTTTTCTTTTGTTTTCACTAATATTTCTTAGTTCTGATTTATGAAAAGGACCTCTGGAAGATTTCAGATCTTTTAAATTTACAGATCAAATTTTCCTTGAATGCCTAATAATTGAATAATTTTTTTTTGATAGCACTAACAATAAACTTCTAAAGCGACTAAGTAGATTTTGAAGTAGAACTTTAAAAAGAGATAGTTGTGGATATTATTAGAAACAAGAAGTCAAAAGTTTAAAATAAAGCCCTAAAGAGGGAAACAGAGGAAAATGATACTCTAAGAAATTAAAAAGGGGTGTAGAAAAAAGCTAAAAATACTAAAGATAAAATGAACTGGAGTATGACTGGAAAGACACAGAGGAAAGAAAATTGCAGAATAAACAATCACGTAACAAACTATATTTTCACTTGCCAATTCAGTGAAAACCTTTCTTGGGCTCTTCTGCCGTGTTCTGCCCAAAAGCTGGTTCTTTCTCAGGCTCAGAGGTGTTCCATGTGATAGTTACATGAAAACACATTAAATTTCCTTCTCCACAAAATCAGCATGATTAGTTGAAGAACTTAAGCACTGTTGTCCATCATATTTCAGGAGATGAGGGGATGGGTTTACAGAATGTAGAATTACAGTGATACAGAAAGCTAAATTTGAGGGACATGAGGTGAAATCTTAACATTGTTGACTTGAGCAGCTGTTTTGACGTCAGTGGTGTTGGGGTTCATGTCTTGAATACAAGAGAGGAAACTGAACCCATAATTATGTCTTTAGATAACCTTAAAGGTAAAATACTTGTAGTTAAATATTTCAGACATACTTATAGTTTTAAGACTACATTGTTTATATTTAAGTATATGTTAATAATATATTTTTAAAAAAAATTTTACAATGTTTGGAGATACTACCTTTGCACATAGTCTTAAAAGTCATAAAAATACAATCTTTTATTGTTGATATATATAGATAAAAAATACTGTGGAGCCGTTGTTGAGACAACATTAGGTCAGAGATCCTAATTCTGTTGGACAGAGATCCTAAATTTGTTGCTGAAAAATTGAACAATATTAATGGATACAGCCTCCTCTAAAGCAGCATGTTCACATTTTAGCAAAATGTTTTCTTTAAACATGAGAGCAGCCTTTGAGAAAGCAATGTTAAAGGAAAGAAAAAAATAAATTAAGGAACTTTAGAGAGTACTTTAGTTAATTATATAATTGTAATCAGCATAATTTAGTATAATCATATTTAGATTTGTTTAGTGCATTGATTAAAATTGAAATTTCTCTTGAATGTATTTGGCATAAAATAAGCTCAAAATTTATGAGGGAAAAATGGAACAGTAATAATTGTGTTCTTTCATAGGAATTTAGTCCTGGAAACTGTCTATATATTCTATTTTTAATTTTTATTCTTATTATAGGTAAGCACTTTGATTAAAGTAATCTAATCTACCCACCTGATTAAAAGCAGCTGTTTAAAGCATGAAGTTCAATTTTCAGTACATGTTTTTCTATATTCCATACCTCAGTTGATAATTTTACAACCATCCAAAATATGCAAGAGCTGCACAAAACATGGCTAATAGTGCTGGAAGGACTTGTAATTATTTTATTTATTTATTTATTTTTAGGAAAAACATTGAACTTCTATTTCACTTTTAGCACATTCAATGACTTGGTTATCAATAGCGGGGGGGAAACAATTATAGAGATCATTAAATTGAAAAATAAGTGGTAGCCTCTGTCTTGTAAACACAGTATTTGATTGAATCAAGTATTTGTAGAACCAAGATCTTACAGCAGCTTTTCTCATGGAGTTTAGTATTATTTTACGGTTTTTGAATGAAGCTACAGAGAGTACTTGGGAAATTGAGACATCTAAATACATTTTTATGCATAAAGTACTGTGAAATGTAGACAGGTTTTTTTCCCCTTCCCTTCTTTTTTTTTTTTTTTTTTTTTTGCCTTGGTTGTGTATTTTAAATCAGGTCCGTTGAAATGGGTAGCGATGTTTTATTAAAAACCGGTTGTTTGACTCACAACCGTCATTGCAGAAACCTCTCTCTGCTCCTGGATGCTCAGGCCTTGTCCCCAGCTCCCTCAGCCATACCTGCTCGGCCTGTCATTTGTAATAAAAGTCAATCAAAACCGACGGCTCAGATGGGGCCATTCTTTTAAAATAGAGAAGAGGAAAAAAAAAAAAAAAAAAGAAATGAGAGAGTATTGGTGTGGTGACGTGGCTCCAGGAAGTTCCTTTCACTCTTGGTGCCTTTCTTTTCCCTTCCCCAAATTCCTCCACTCCCCTTGTCATCAGCCTGTCATGTGGCTGGCATTGTAAACGTATTTAGATGTCAGATTAACATTGAAATACCTAAATGCCCTGAAAAGTGTGCGCTGGTTTCTCTGTGACACAAATAACGCCTTCCTACAGCTCTCAAGGACAAGCAGAAGCTTCTGGATAAGACTTCTACGCAGAGAAGGGGAGGAGTAATAATAATAATAAAACTATTATTATTATTATAATATATAATTATATATATTATAATATATAATTATAAAAAACGGGAGGAGGAGTAGTAATAATAATAATAAAACTATTAATAACAACAACAACAACAACAACATGAAGTGTTTACAGTAGAACTTTTTTGGTGACACCCTATGCTACAATACGTTTTCTTAACGAATCGCTTTAAAGTGACACAATTCCATTATAAATTAGTCGTTTTCCATGTACATCACTGTACTCAGTTCCAGATAGACAGTATCATTAGCCAGACTTGTGAAATAAACAAACTTTCCCAAGTTTTCCTTCAAGTATCTCTCCTGTGTTCTGTTGAAATTAGACTTCTATCCATTGATATGTATTTAATAAGAACATTGCCTTTTTTTTTTTTTTTTCCTTTTTCTTTCCTGGTACATTTCCAGAGCTCTAGCATGCAGTGAAGGTTTTATAGTCAGTGTGCAGTGCAGCAGATGTCATTCCATTTGCCTAAGTCCTGCTGACATTTGGAGTTGTGGATTAATTGAGCTACAGAATGAAATTTAATTAAAATTAAATACAGACTTGGCCATTGTATCTGTTCATTTTTTACACTCTGGTGTGTACATTTGCAGTCAGCGCCATAGTTAATTTGTTTAATCAGGATGCTATGTGGGAGAAGCTGCACTTTGTTTTAAGCTAAAATTGTGGCAGATGCCAAGTGGAGCATCGTTTCTGTAATTTCGTGTGATACATGTCATGTAAATGATGCTACTGATGTGCCTCAGAACAACCTGAAGGGTGCAGATTAGTCTGTTTGTGAAGTTACTGAGAAAGGTTCTATAAAAGGTGGGGTTTGGGTCATGTTTTTTGAGTCAAAGATTTTGTTTAAACTGATGTTTTAAGTACTCTGCTAATTTAGTTAGCTTATGAGGAAATATATTGGAAGTGAAAGAATTACAAAAGTGCAATTTATTTCTCTCATAATATTCTGTTGTCAGAATCAGTTTAGCCTTGAGATAGATCTGTAATGGAAATGTCAACAGAAGGCATTAAAAATTCCCTATACTTGATTGTAAGAATTTTTATTCTTAATAATCAAGTAGGTATATATGTGGCAAGCATTCAGATTTTTTTTTTCTTCTCTCTGACCATATTAATAGGTAGCAAATACTAGGTAAAGTAGAAGTAGCACTGGAGGGAATATTTATGGATTCTGTCTTTATGCATTAAATTTAGGTCCATCTGGAAACACTTACTTCTGCTCCTTTATATGTAGGTAGCACTAATTTTAGGTATTCTGACTCAATCTAAATTAGATGCCTAAAGCAGCCAAAGTAGATGGTACAAATACCTCTCCGTGTATTAAAATAAAAAAGACATTAGTCAACGCCACCCTGCATATTGCACAATAAATTTAGTGCCATGTTTCTACTGTGAAACTTGAAGACATAAAGTCTCTCATTTATAGTTTACCGAATGAACAGACTTTTTAAAAGCTGGGTCTGTGTTTTTCAACTTTGTCTTTCATTGCTACAATGAAAATTGTGCAGGCTTAGCACACTTTTCGAAAGCCAATTGAAATATCGATGTATCCCAGGATACGCCCTCAGTTTCCAACAACTTTTGGCTCAAGGTCTCCTTTAAACAGAGGAAATGTCTTTATGTTTAATATATAAAGATTTATCTTCCATGAATTTGTGCATTCTCCTCTTAAGTACACAAAACTTTAAGCATCCACAGCATCCACTGCATTTTGCTTGAAGAAGCCCTCTTTTTCACTGAATTTCATTGAATTTTTTAGAGTTGGAAGGGACTTCTGGAAATCATCTAGTCCAACCCCCTGCCAGAGCAGGTCAACCCAGAGCAGGTCCCACAGGAATGTGTCCAGGTGGGATCTGAATGTCTCCAGAGAAGGAGACTCCACCACCTCCCTGGGCAGCCTCTGCCAGGGCTCTGCCACCCTCACAGGAAAGAAGTTCCTCCTCATGTTTAGGTAGAATTTCCTATGTTCCAGTTTGTGCCCATTTCCTTATCTCCTGTCTTTGACCACCACTGGAAAAAGTCTGGCCCCATCCTCCTGACACCTATCTTTTAATTATTTATAAGCAATGATCAGATCCTGCCTCAATCTACTCTTCTTTAGGCTGAACAGACTCAGGTCTCTCAGCCTTTCCTCAGCAGAGACATATTCTAGTGCTCTCATTGTCTTTGTAGCCTTATGCTGTATTCTCTCCAGCAGTTCCCTGTCCTTCTTGAACTGGGGAGCCCAGAACTGGACCCAGTGCTCCGGATGGGGCCTCACCAGGGCAGAGTAGAGGAGGAGCATAACCTCTCTTGACCTGCTGGTCACACTCTTCCTGATGCACCCCAGGATACCACTGGCCTTCCTGGCCACAAGGGCACACTGTTGGCTTATGGTCATCTTAATGTCCACCAGGACTCCCAGGTCTTTCTCCTCAGGGCTGCTCTCCAGCAGGTCAGCCCCCAAGGGCTTTCTTGATGTTTGACCATCAGTTCTTGACTTCACCACCCATAAGTGTGTTGCTTCATCAGCAAACTTTGTTGTCTCACTGCTTACTCACCCTTTTCTCATCATTTATGGGTCAGTGAAGCAGTGGGGGACTCTGTGGAGTTTCTCTGGCACATACCACACAAACTGAACATATCATCATCCTTACCCATACCCATAGCCTGGGATTTAACCATATTTATGCAATTCACTATCTGTGCCACCATGGCTGCTTAGTTTCTTTACAAGGCTTTGGTGACAGAATTTGTCAGAAGCTTTTGAAAACCCAACTATATTGAACAATCCTTTACCAAACAAATTGTTGATCCACATGACTTCCTTTCAGCAGGGGTAGCCTAACTCTTCCCTGATAGAGGTATTTATCTATCTCTTCTTTATTTCAGTATCCACTGTCTGGCCTGGTGCTCTCTGGGGGTTTACCTGTTTACAGATACTCCTTGTATCCGGCAGATACATTTCCAAAATGGATGGCACATTCACTGCATTCCAATTCTTAATGAAGTAGTTTTAAGTGGCAGGTTGCACACTGCAATTAGTGGTTCAGGTATTGCATTCCTGACTTCCTTTGAAACTATAAGATGAAAACTTTTTGTTCCTAGCAATTTGGTACTTAATCTTCTTCCCTCCCCTCCCCCCTCCATTTGTCACATAATGTTTTCTACAAACATTCAATTTGAGATAGATTTTCTGCTGAGACCTTTATTAAGAAAGCTTCAACTGTAGGTACCTTCTCAAGTTTTACACAGCTTATTCAGAAGAAAAAAAACAACAAACAAATCAGCAAATAAACCCGCAACACTTGCATACTGATGGTCTTCTATCTGTGCAAACATTCAAGCAGAATTCCTGCTCCTGATGTGTTGGAAATCACATTATTTTATTGTAAGCTTTCAACACCTTGTGTAGGTTGTCACTCAAACTCTCTTCTGGACAATGCTTTTATTGTTAACCTACCACAGTTTATGATACTCTCTGTTTTCAACTTTCAGAATGATACCTTCTTGTTTTTTATAATTTCCTTTCCCCTCCTGTTTAATTGTTTTAAGTTCTCCTTGATATATCTCTTCTCTGAAGTAGCCCATTGCTTTCTGCCTTCAACAAGATACCCCTTGTCATAGAAGTTCACAAAATGGTTTGGGTTGGAAGGGACCTTAAAAGCCACCCAGTCCCATCCCCTGCCCTGGTCAGGGACACCTCCCACCACACCAGGTTGCCCAAAGTCTCATCAAACCTGCCCTTGAACCCCTCCAGGGATGGGGCAGCCACAGCTTCTCAGGGCAACCTGGGCCAGGGTCTTACCACCCTTACAGGGTCCTTGCACTGCCTACAAACATCTGACTCTCTTCACTGCCTCTCTTGGGGTCCTCACACAGAGCAGAGCTACAGCATTGCCAGAGTTGAGCACAGCTTTTTGAGGTGAGGCACTCAGTGGGTTTGTGTCCAAGAAGGTTGAATTCCTGTGCATTGTAGCTGCTGTTAAAGAGTGGATTTTTGAAGATAACATTTAAAATCAAGTCTGTTGTTCTGGTCAAAACCAAGTCAAAGGTTGCTTCTTCTCTCATGGGCCTCTAAACAGACTGCTCCGTCAATCAGCTGACTGTGTCTACAAATTTAGTCATATGGACAGTCCACAAAGTAATATTTTTCCAGTCCACAGCCTGAGAGTGCAGGCCGAGTCTCCACCACGGCCTCATCCTCACTGTCTCTGCTATCGCAGGCAGTGTCACCAGTTCTGGTCAGGCAGTCAGCGACACCATTCCATTGATAAGTTTTTCCCGTTTAGGACTTGAATTTCAATCATTGGAGGATCTGTCTTTCTTCAGACAGCCACAGTCTGGACCAAGTGTGTTTGGTTTCTGTAGGCAGGCTGAGCCAATAGCCCAGCTCACCTGGATTCTCAGCATCCCTCCAACAACCTCCAACTGCAGCATCCATAAAAATAGATGTATTCTGGAGCTTTATCCCATATGACATTGCTTTTCTCTTCTCAGCTGTAAGTACACGAAGTTTGACTTTTTTCGCTGTTTTTATTTGTGTCTTACTGCTCATTTATAGAGTAACAACCAGGAATGTGGCACTTCACAGAGTTGAACAGACAATGCCTCTGAAAGACTGACCCTGTCTGGGCACTTACAGTCAAATTCCAAAAATTCTGTACAAATAATTGAATTTTAAAAAGCATTAAAGGGGCTTACAGGTGACTTTCTTACTCATATAGTGAGAAAGGGATTAGCTCAGGGGTTAACACATTAGCAATGCTATTAAATGTTGATATGCATCTTAATAACACATGAATTATGTGTTCATGCTTATAGCACATGAATTAATGAATTAAAGGGTGGGTGTCAAGAGCATAGAGCCAGTCTTTTTTCAGTGCTGCCCAGGAACAGGACAAGAGGAAATGGGCCCAAACTGGAACATATGAAGTTCCACTTAAACATGAGGAGGAACTTCTTTCACTTGCAGGGTGATAGAGCCCTGTAATAAGTAATTTGGAAGGAGCCATTGGAGTAAAAACGGTTCATCTGTGTTTGCACAAGAAAGCGGCACCAGTGGACACATCACTGCATGAGAGAGTCCTCTTGCAGTGAGATATGTACTAAAAGTTGTACTTTTTTCAGTCATGGACGTGGAAAAGAAAGATTTGGTGATGATATTCAATGGCACATGTCAGGAACAGGTAATGGTCTGGGTGAAAAACAGTGAAATAATAATTTTTTAGAGGATGTCAAGGTAATAAAGCTGGTGGAATGATGCAAATGGAGGTTTCTTAGAGGGAACAAAAATATTTTTAACCTAAATTCCAATATTATAACATGATATTCAGCATAAGGTAGTAAAAGGATAATGGGAGAGAAGACACAAAAGGAAATTGGCAAGGGTTGGGTTATTTTGAGGCAGTGGTCAAAACTGAGTACTAGGGCTGAGAGGAGGAACATAGGAATGATATTGAGCGTAATAAAGTTTTAAATTAGAGGTACAAGTGTGAAAGAAAGAAGGGGAAGACATGAAGAGTCAAGATGTTACAGATACTATAGACCCTGGCCCAGGTTACCCAGAGAAGCTGTGGCTGCCCCATCCCTGGAGGGGTTCAAGGACAAGTTGGATGGGGCTTTGGGCCACCTGGTGTGGTGGGAGGTGTCCCTGCCCAGGGCAGGGGATGGGACTAGATGGGCTTTCAGCTACATTCCAACCTAAACAATTCTATGATGCTATGAGAAGAGCATTCAGTAGTAGAAGGGGCATGTTAGGAGATAATCATGGCAGGAGAGGTGGGAAAGACGCTGGGGAATAGAAAAACAGGTGGCCATGCTGAAGGTGAACCAGAAGGAACACGGCAGATGTGTTTTGGACTGGTGCTATGTACAAGTTGCAGAGCTTAGGAGAGGCAAGAACATGTAACAGAAATAACATTTCTGAATTTTTTTCGGCTGTCAGAAGGGCAAGGCTCGTGATCTGTCATGGCAAAGAGCCTGCGCTCACCAAGAGCCAGTATGATGTGGTTTTTTATCTCATTGAAGGGAGGGAGATGTTGAAGGACATGGTTTTATGGGAAACATCTTTCTGGATATAAATACAGTGGTTCATTTAAACCCACAGCACAATAGTCCTGTGTAGAATATTTACTTTTTGGTTGTTTTTTTTTCAGTTATAGACATTTTATTCATACAATATCTAGTATTTTAATGTGTTTACTGATCTTTTAGTGTTGATTATGATCTTGAGCTTTATGGTAACTACTCACCAATTTTCCTTTAAAATCTTAAACTGATTGCCAGCTGGAGTCACTGTGTGCCTTTCCATTCATCTATTCAGGATGGTAAAACAACCTCCATTTACAGCTGCTACTGCACCACAGGCCTGCAAAGTTTTGGGTGACTTATTTTGCAATATGCTTCTTTTTTTAACTTTGGAAATGAAGTCTGCTAATATGTAATAGATCCAGTAATTCTCCATGGATCCATTCTTCACTCTTGTTCGTTTAGGGGCGAAATGAATCTCTCGTCTTTCCTGATTGCAAGTTTGCAAATATGGAACTTGTTTAAACAAGCTTTATGCTGTTTCACCTGAAAACCAAACTAATTTTAGTGTCTGATTTTAGTGCTTACAACTTTTGTATGACTGTAGAAGCATTACTCAGTGTGACAGAGCTTCCTCCTCCTCCTGTCTTACACCCTGGTTCATGGTGCTGCGGGAAACACACAGATGCGCTTTTACATTAAGAACTGGAAACTGTGATAATGTGAGATAAAAAATGTCCTGCTCTTAGTGCAATTAGAAATTAATAACCTGCATGTATTTTACCCCTTTGTCTAAGTGATATAGAGTCTAATACCTCTGATATTTGCTGCAGAAATTGCTCTGTGGGGTTCTCTGCTTCACATAATTTGGACTTGCCCCAAGATTATTTAATTATGAAAAAGAAATTTGTGCTGTCATTGAACCAGTGTTGGAGATTTCAAGTGGAACCAACATATGCTAAGCTTACATAAATTATTAAACCAGATTTAACTTAAACTTTTCCCTTTCCAACATTGTGGATGGCCACATGTCTAGTCTAGAAGATATAGTCAGAGCAACAACTCCTATACTTGAGCTGCTATTGTATAAATAGAAATATTAATGATTTGCTTGTTTTGAAAAACAGTAAAGTATCAAAAGACAAAAGACTGAATTTCAGAGCAGCGTCCTAAAAGTACATGATTGCACTGGTAGTCCTGAATTTGTGTCTTAGATGTTCTTCTAAGGACCATCTCTTGCTTTAATTGGTTTTGTCAGGTGAACACTATGGGAACATCTTTCTGCTGTATTATTCAAGATAGGGCTGTTGGGCTTTAAAGTTGCATACTATCAGAATTGTTTTCATCAGTCCTGAGAACAGCAACTGAAATATATTTTATTTTCTGTTTTTCTGGTTCCTTAGCATAAGATTACGTAATTCATAAATTATCCTGAGGAACTGAGGGGTTTTTGTTTTCTCTCTAATAAGTATTTTAGTTTGGTGACCCCTGATCATTAGGCAGAATATTTCAGAGGAGAAGAGAATGAAAGTCTGTGAGAAATGCCATTCTTTGATGCCTTTGATGAGGAGGTGCCTCATGGAGCCAGTGTGACACTCAGCATGGGTGTAATCCTTGACTATGGGCTGACTTTAAAACACCGTGCACCAGCTGTGGTCAACTCTGCATTTTTTAAGGGTGCTTTGGGGCTGGACTTTTTAATGATGTAAAGGCTCTTGCAGGTCTGTAGGCCTTCTTGCAGTCTGTCTAGTTGCCATAAGGCATGACTTCATAATTATGCAGATGCTTTATCATTGCTTGTGCCATAAACTGTAGTAATGACTGTGTATTGACCAGGCAAAGACAATAAATAGGATTATAGTGGTATTCTCATTGGAATGCCTGAGAATCAAAGCACGGAACTGTTTTTACTGACTCACAGAGTCACTAGTCCTTTTGAACAAGTTGCGTCAGATTTATGTTATCTCACCATCGCAAGGAATTAGTGTGTCTGTAGTTCTGGCATTTGTGAAATTTTAGTAAATTTTGAGCTGTTTCTTTTTTTTAGAAATGCTAAATGGATATTTATATGAAATTTTGTATGGTTTTGTTAAGAAAATGATATTTTGACATTGACATGCTGGAGTTAAAAAAAAAAAGATAGCGAAGAGATAAGTTTTGGAATTTCTAACATCCCCAAATAATTTCATCTCTCTAGTTTGTTTTAAACTAAGTTGGGCCCTGAAAAGGCAGCACAATAAAAAACGTTCACAGTTTGAGTCAGACCCCACAAAGTGATGAATTTGTCTAAGGATAATGTTAATCCTTTTTTTTTTTTTCCTCTTTTTATTTGTGTGATTGCTTTTAAGTCTGTGGATGTACATGAGTCATGTTTTCCTGTTAATTTAAGATTTTAAAATTGTTTTTCTTCACTTTGGTAGAATGAACTATCTTGAGACTTGACAAATAATTTTTGAAGGAAGTAATGCTCTACCACCTCTTGTAGGTGATGAGTAAAGATCAGGTAGTTCCATCTGTCACCTATTTCCTTTAAGTGATGTCATCTTCTGCAGATGGAAGTAGGAAAAAAAAAAAAACTAACCAGGCTTGCTTGTCTTCTGCTCTTCTCCTTCAGAAAGCTGTCTTGACTAATTGAACCTTTGGTTCATAGTGGTACAGCATGTAATATTCTGCAGGCCATATTATGATTATCTGGTTCAATAAATGTGCAGTGTCCCCGGGAAAATGATGGGAGAATTGTGTGGTAATGTGTGTTCACTCACGTTAAGGCACTGACATGGAACCATTTCTTGATTTTTTTGTCTCATAGACCCACTGAGTGTCTTTCTCCAGCCGTGTCTACGCTACAGACTGCAAGATAGCAAAAAATAGTATAGGGATATTATAAATGAGGTACCTCAGCAACCAGAAACTTAAGCAGTCTGGAGCTCCCCACAGGCTAATTTTCCTTGCTGAAGCAGATTAAATTAGCCCACATGAAGCTTGTGCTGCTGAGAGTAGAGTGCTTCTGGTATCCAAGTTAGTTAATCTAAAAATAGCTTTGGAAAGTCTCTATTCTTTGCAAGCTGCTGTGTGGGCACACATTTATTGTCTGGCAACTGCCAGGGCATGTCTGGGGCTGAAACAGTTAAAGATCAGAAGGCACTCTGCCCATCAGTAATTTTAGACACAGTTTAAATGGTCCAGGTGAATATAAACCTCATCTCCATCTCAAAGATGATAGTTATAAATTTATTAAACACGAAAAGTGTTTATTTTAAAATGTTTATTTATTAACCATAAAATAAATGCCCAGTTAACTCTAAATATATTGGCTAAAACAAACACTTTCAATGACTATTTGCTTTCATATTCTGGTGTTTCTGTAGATATCTGTACCACATTGCTTTATGCTGGAATTAGAAGTTTTATTTTCATTGGAACTATTTATGCCAGACTTCTCTTTATTGAAAGGATCAGTGATAGAAAGGAAAAAAACCAACCCTGCATCTGCTGGTCTAATATATTTATATATCAATTTTTATTAAAAAAGTGATTCATGAAATAAAAGAGAGACCGAATGTATGCGTTAAGTTAGATGTAAAACTAAAAGTGTAGGCTATAAAAACTAGAGTTTTTCACAGTGATGGCACAAGAAATGTTATCATTTTCTACTGCTGTATGACAACACCCTAAAATCCATACTGGGTTGCTTTCCATTGTTTGGAGTATTTTTCGAGAGCATCCGGTGGTCTGTAAACCATGAGCCCATCTGTAGATACTCGAATGTATGTACCTTGCTCTGCTACGACTGTGACATAATTAAAGCAAGAATAGTACAAATACGTCCCTCTGTTTAAGAGGAGTGATTAGGGTGAGTGAGTGTGAATATCAAATTTGTCTCATCTTTCTTCTTGGATATTTTGGTTCTAGAAGCGAAAGTGATTTTGAGGATGTAGAGTACACTGCCTTGAGCAACTTCTAATCTGAAATGAAGACATGCAAAACTATTTCAGAAGGAATTTGAACCTCTCTAACTCTCTGCAGTTATGAAGCCTTGCTGTATTTCTGAGCTATAACAAGGAGATTTTTGTAAAATGCTCTTCATAGTAGAACTTGTTTTATATAAGAAACATACTTAAAAAGCTAATTTCTTTTCTCCTTTCTGCACTGCAATCCACAAAGTGTGATTAATAATAGATTTAAATTTGCTAAGTGCATTTACTCCTTTGTGCCATCATAAAGAGAATCTATTACTGTAAAATTGAGGCTTAGTTCCAAATTGCGCCATTATGAAGTTTTCTTCCAGCAATGTTTTGTCTCTAATACACTTCCCTCATTGTAATTCTATTGCAAACCTGATGTCTAGCATCAAGTCTCACAATAATTATTTTAAATTGCTACTAGGAACAGTAGTCCTGGTGGGATATATTACTACCATTCTAACAAGATGAATTTCAATGCACTTGTAACCATATTATAGTGTATTATGAAAGAAAGAAAATCTTTGAGTTGTAGGTAGGCAAGCAGAACACTGAAAATTTATTTTTATCAGCTTCATGTTGCACTTTTTTATCATCAGTTTAAATTAGTATTAATTATGTATTAAAATGTATGGTAAACTATCGCTACATAGTAGGCTTAAGTAAAACTTGGCAATGAGATGGGGTGGAGCTTGAGAAATGGAATTGTTTTGCTGAAATTTATTACCAGACTCAAAACTTGGAAGTCTCCTGTACCGGGTCTAAGAATAAGTGGAAGTGGACTGAAGGAGTGCACCGTAAACATTCATTTCAGAACAACAGGAGCTGCAGAGCTCTGCGGCTCCGCTTCATAATGAGATCACAGATCAGCTCCTAAATTCATCCCACTTAGCCTATAAAATTCAAGGCAGATCTTCACCAGTTGTTTCAAAAGGAGCGCTCAGCTGATGTAATGTGCCTACAGGTACAGTAAAGCGCCGTCCGTAGATTTATTGTATTGCGAGGTTCTAGAATTAAGTGTTTATGCCATAATTAAAGGATAATGTGTAATAATCTGCGCACTGATATTCAGTATCATTCTGGAGTTATGAACAGATAAATCTGTAATATCTTACTCTAAACCCTTACACAGCAGCGCTGAGAAGGTGGCTAAGATTTCCGACTGACCCAATTTCACATTTAGAAAATTCAGAAGTGAATGTTGTTCAAGCAGCATTAAAATAACCTCCCTGGTCAAACAGCAGAATAAGTCCAACTTTTACCCTACTCTGTCCTATGAAAGGAGCTGGGTCCCCGGATTTGGTTTGCGCATGTGAGGTGTAAGTAGCACCTTAAAGCAATTAAAACAATGTGAAAGGTGGTCATCACGGGAAGACGTGCCACGGTCTTGTTTTCTCAACGTCCTTTGCAGGGGAGGAGGAACCACACAAAGTGCGTGGTGGAAATTCACCAATAGCTTTTCCTCCCATATTCCGGACACGGTGTTGAGAGCTGAATGTGGACAAGTGGCAGGTTGTCTGTGTAGAGTCAGTTTGAGGGTGGTGGCATCACATATGGGACCCCCCCATAGTTACTTCATCCATAGATAGAGCTGTCAAAGCCACACCACACTGCCTTGTTTGGGGAAAAAAATGAACGCCTGGGTGATGGAAAAATGATTGGAAACAGAAAGTGCCTTAGGTCTAATGGTCTGTTTTCTTAAACTGCTCGCATCCCTCTCCATAAATGTTTTATAACACGTTCCTCTTCCCCTCCCATTTCTGAATTCCAATCTTTCCTGTGAATTTAGGAAAGAACCTACTGTACAAAAGTATGTGTTTCTCTAAGGATGTGGCATGGAACGAAGTGTATTACCTTCTAACTGACAATTAATTTTCAAACCACTAGCAAAGAGCTAGAGATGGTTTTAGATATTCTTTACAGGATAGATTCTCGTATTTCCTTGTATTTGTTTCCACTGTTATTTTAATTCCTTGAATCCTACACTCCTAGGGGTGTTTAAAGTTCAACAGTATTGTATTTGCATTTTTGTATTTCTGTTTATGTACATACACATATATATATATAAGCTCATAGTTGCCATGCCCAGGATACCCATACACCTTGACAGAGGTATCAAATGCAATTATAACACAACCGTGCATCTCGTCATCTTCACAAATTAAATTGAAAAAGGCAGAGTGTATGGAACTCTCCAAATTCGAAAGGCTATGCCAATGAACACATTTTCAGACTTGTCCATCACCTACTGACTTCTGTGGTGAGGTCACTGCAGGCTATAATTTGTTAAATTTGATCAAAAGAGAGCTCAGGTCCCCAAAAATGACGTCCTCTCATCCCGTGTGAGGAACAAAAGTAAAGGTCTCTGCTGGATCACAGCTAAAGCACTTAGCACCTTGCAGAGCTGATGCCAGAAACCGAGGAGGGAATTGCCAGAAACCAATCGCTGCCGTTGTTGTGGCTCCATTAACAATAAATAGTTAATTTTGCTTTTGTGCCTTGCCAGCTTGAAATGCTGGAAGTGATTTTGTTTGGTCAGAATGAGTGTCATGAGCGCAGGGGTCATGCAGCTCCACCAGGATGCCACAGTCCATTACAAATGTACAACTTCTCAATGGATGTGCAAATAATTCAATATCCATATTCAACTTTTTTTTTTTTATCTGCCTGAACCCTTAGTAGAAGTGTTAGAAATGGCTTATGGCAACTTACTACAGGCAGTCCTTCCCAAAGTTCTTAATAGTGGTGCCTTGCACCAGCTTTGCTACAAGTCAAAGAAGCAATTAGTAAAATGCCGTATTTCCCCCTCATCCCCCACCTGTCCTGACAGACATAAATCACATAAATCCAGATACCACCCATTAAGTGTACCTTTCTGATTGGAAGTGGGCACCCCAGCACTTTTTGGGCCAGAAGTCTGAAAAGGCTAGAAGTTCCAGTGCAAAACACTACCAACCACTGCTTGAAATTATTTTCCAAAGTTATAATATTAAAATTAGGTATTTCATGGTGTCATTTTTTTTCCTTAAATTAACTTCAGTGTATGGAGATTAGTATACAGGTGCAGATTTTCAGAGATGGTGCAAAAGTGAAAAATATTTATACTTTTGTAAAAGTAAAAAAATATTTTCACTTTTGACTGGAGTAAATATATGGTGAACCTGAGAGTTTGCTGCTAGGTAAAAGTCACAAACTATGAATCTCAAATATTTTCTGATAAATGCTAAATATTTAATGCTAAAACAGGTGTATTCTGCAGCACATTTCTTTATCCAGCAGAGGCTGTTGGAGGTAAACAGAATTTCATCAAGGCCCTCTGAGTGTTAATAAAGTAAAACCGAAGATGCATAGTGCTACTAAAAACACTCTTAAGTGCTAAATAAAAAATTCTGTCAGAGTGAGCCCATAACTTCACCTCTTGGGATTGATCACATCCTTCGGCTTAAAATATGAAGTGAGCCTTAATGAGGAATTGAAATTAGCTTGGAAAATTTCAGTAATTCTTACTTCTTTGAACTTAGGAGAAGAGTAATTCATTGGCTGGTTCAAGAATTAAGGCAAGAATATGTGCTGTTGAAATATTTTAATAGTACTTAACTTGCCAACACTAGATGGCAAGAGACATATTCTATTTAATGTTACGAAAGTACTACGTGAATTTACCAATATGTGTATCAACTCCAGATTTCAAGAGTGTTGAATGGATTATTGTCCAGAGCTAGATAAATTTGAATTCCACAGAGCTGAAATGTTGGAAATTAGCTGCATGATGTATTAACCCAAATAATAGTGTTCCTGACGTAGGAAAAAGTGATGGAAATTAAACATCTAGTTATGCACAGTGTGTCTGCACAATGTGCTGCATGCACCGCATGTGTTAGAATTTCTTCTCAGTTCTTTTTTTAATCTTTTATTCATAGCATTGCAGGTGATGAAAAATTTATGCCTTGAGTCTGGCATTGAAATTAAATGCAAAATGAAAACAGAAGCAGTTTATACTGACAGCTTAAATATCTTTATCTAGCATACGGTTGCACTATAAAAATCACTGGGTGACTTTTAAAATCTCCCACGTGCAAAAATGCAAACATTGCACAATAAAGGATAAAGTTAGGACTCTCTGTATATTAACAGAAAAGTTTCCATTCATTATGATTCACTACTAATTTTTGAGAATTATTTCAGAACTCCAGGTGAGAGTGAACACAAGAGATTCCTGCACGGTCCAGCTACTGCCGACACTGTGACGTGATGTAGAGAAAACAATTGGGGTTTGCATTGCATTTTACAAAGATGGTTTCTCTACTCGCCTTATTTCAAATTGAATGAAAGGCATGTATCTTGTAATTGCATACTGCTAGAGTAAAAAGGTTACTTATTCAGGTGAATCAGATCCTGAATTGTGGCAGTCGTAGTGCATGTTTTCTGAATGAGAGCAGGATCACTGAAAAACATCCTTATGTTTTGAAAGTGATGACCCATATAACAAATACTTAGAAAAGTATAAAATATTTTTTTCTAAAAATGCCATTTTTATTGTAGTGACTTTTACCCATAAATGGCTATGTTTAAAATGCTGGTTTATTTCGAGTCATTCAATCACTTTTTGAGATCTATACCTGCAATGGGATTTTTGTTATGTTTTTTCTTGTTGTTGCTTTGACATTGCATGCGATGCCAGGTCACCAATTACAATTTTAAAATTAAAATTAATATCAAGAATATAATTTCCATGAACTTTTGGGAGAACTGCGTTATTGTGCATCGTGAGATTGATGTGCTAACACTAAGGAAAATAATCTATATTTTAAAGATTCTAATAACTGAGATGTGAAATGTACAGGTCTTTTTGCAGTCACGTAAAGCACTAACAGTAAACTACCAATTACATTTCCACATGTAGAAGCCTGTTCTCCAGTGCTTACCAGTTTTACATCCAGTTTCTGATTTGTGGCTTTTGTCAATGCCTTATACAAACGTTAGTGCGTATAATTATGCAGATAATTTTATACAATATTAATTGTGCTAAGAGTGTACTGAAAGTCTGTTTAATTCAGTAATTCATTTGCATTTTAATGATTCTAACAGCATAAGGTTACAGAGTAAAATTGAAACATCTCGGTGACTGTTACTGCAGTGTGAAAAGAGTTGAAGCTCTTATTTTGTGCTCTTAGATCTATTAAATATATCATTAGCAAAATTGATACCTGAAAACGTTGTAGAACACACATTCAATGAGTTACCAAAATCAGCTGCAACGTACCTTACAGTCCATTGTATGACAAAGGGTAATTGAAAGATTTTTGGAATTTGCTATATCTGTGGCACTCGATTGCTGATTTTAATGTGTTCACTTCAAGCAATCAGCACTGGAGCAGATAATTCTGGTAGTGATGGTAGGCTGAATATATCAAATGCTCTTGAGGAAAGACACTGAGATACCTTTTAGTGGGAGGAAGGGATGTGAGAAACAAATACTTTTTTATTTTTTAATCAGAGCTTTTAAAGACATAAGAGACAGTCTAGGGTTTGTTTGGGATTCTTTTTGGTATTTCACAAATACGGGGGATAACGTATTCTGTTGATCTGTATCAATAGATTTTAAGTTAGCGATGTAACGTTTCTCTCATTTCCTTTATCATATACAGATTTAATATCAGCATGAATAAATCTAAATTGTTTGCTTCTTTCTTCCTAATTCCTGAAGCAATGTAAAAGCCTGGAGAGGTTTGAAGTGACAGGATTACAAGCAGTCTTTTGCATACATGGCCTTTAGGGATGAGCGGCTACCTTGCATCTAATAAACAAGAAAGTGAATTCGTTGAATAATGAATTAAGTGGCATAAGTTGTGATAACAAGGAGCAAATGTAACTTCAGACGAATGGTATTTGCTTTGTGTGGGGTTATCTGAGAGGGCTGATGCTTCGCCAAGGGATATCGAAAAAAGGCTCATTATATTAAGATGTTCTTTCACAGAACGCAGCCTAAAATGATCTTGCAATTTTTTCGTTTGCTGAGCTCCTTTGTGTGCCTCTATCAAACCAACTGTCTCCACCAGGGGGATAACTGGGATTCTTTTAGGCCGCCGAGTTTTGTTTATAATGAAAATTCCTAGTGAGTTTTAGATGGGTCACCCAACAATTAAATAGAGATGTCTAATTGGTTGATCTATATTAGGGTCAGCAGCTGGTTACAGAATAAAAGCTCACAGTGCCCCACTTGCACAGTTCTGAACCAAATTAAATTATTAATCTACTCTTTGCTTCAATGTAGCTTCACAGGGATCCCTAACCTGCCATACCAAATAAAGCAGAACTACTACTTTACATTTTCATTATGATGAATTATATTTTAAATTGCAAATACATTCCCACTTAGTTTGCACAGAATATCCCTTTTGATATCTTGAATTTATTCAGGCAGTTAGTGTTTATGTTTATTTTGTTAATTTTAGTTATTAAATGGACCTGGGAACTCATGGGCATACAGTTAGTATAAATAAAGTGTTGAAACAGTCAGAATATGAGAGTCTGAAAGACATGAAAGGAAGACGTTTGTTTTCTTCAATTTATATTTTTTTAAGAAGGAATTTATGACTTGGTCAATCAGTTAATTCACAATTAAAGACAATTATCTTTATAGTGGCAATGAGGAAGCAAGTCTCTTTCCTTTTCTGGAATTATATGCTTATTTCAGTTTTGTGTTATTTAATTAGTCAAAGCTGATGCACATAATGTGTTGGAGAACACTTTCAGCAAATTATTACTGTATGAATAGAACTGTATGTTCTCAAATAAAACTTGCAGTTTTTTCTTTGAACAGTTAGACTTCATAATTCGTAAAGAGCAGTAGCTGAGATGAATCAGACTCTGCGTTATTGTTCATTCTAGTCCAGTGAGGAAGATTATAACTTGAATTATACTTTGTGAAATAATGGCAGGAAATATCCAGCTATGTGCTTTTTCATTATTTTTTAATTAAGTTTTTAAAGATGCCTAGTGCCGGTACCCAGCTGATTAAGTGGTCTTGGCTCTAGATCCTGTTGCTTTTAAAAATACTCGTATTGATATGTACTGCCTTTAGGGTCTTGTTTTTAATTCCAACAGAAGGAGGTTTCAGGCTTTAATGTCACATTAAATAGAGCACGCTACTTGTTGGGAAAGAGATAATCCAAAGGGATTTAAATTGTTGTTTAAATTGTACCCTGAAATTTGGTCAGCTGTCGAAGTGCTTCTGGTGGTGGCTGACACTGGTGGTGGGCCTGGCCCAGCTCCAGGGATGGAGCAGGAGTTCCACCGGAGCAGGATCAGGCCTATTGCGCCCGTGCGTGAGTGCAGTACCTCTGAAGTCATCACAAAAGCAATACAATATTGCAGTTTACACCTAAACAGGGCATTAACAGCTGTTTCTTACGGCGTAGGTCTGCAAATTTAGAAGATCCTTTGGTGACAAAGTGGATTTGCTGGTATTTTCAAGTAACGTTTTTCAGCTCTTAGATGACACATTTTAAACTTACTTAATTTTGATGAGCTTGGCTTTGGTCTTGTTTTGTTCAAGGAGAGTTACTCTTTTTTTTTAATTTTTTTTTCTTTTTTTATTTTAAATTAGTCAAGTCCAGAGAAGAGGCATGAACACATTAAATGAATCATAGGTACAGTGTCAGATGAAGTGCAAAGTAAAGGAGGAGAAAAATGTGAAGCATTCATATACTTTCCTCAATTCTTACTGTATTAGCAATATTAATTTAGAAGAAGAATGGAAATTTCTGTTAAAAGTGAGGTTGCTGTCAAAAAGAAATTAGGGTATGTAAAAAGAATAGGCTGGAGGATAATGCAGAAATATCATTAGAGAAGCTCTGTCTCATTTTGCCTGTTATTTCCCGTGGTGGGTACCCCTGTCACGATGGATGTGGCAGACTGGGGAGAGCTCAGGAGTGGTGCCAAGGTGAGAGAGTTTGTATTTCAGTATTTCTTCAGGCTTGAAATACGTGTGTAACTGATGTAGAAAGGTTATACCCAGAGCTCCTGTTCCCACTATTAGAAAAGAACACCAGGGAAACAGAAAGATGGCAAATAAAATATAAAAAACTGGTGTAAAATACATTTTCATACAACACAAACCTAGCCTGAAGGTAACTGCCACGCAATGGTTTTAGTTAGCAAGCTAGGTCTTGGAAGGAGAGAACCCTGCATTTTAATAGGTATTAATTAGGAAAGTAGGACAGACAGACAGCAACCTTGTGCCACTCTGTAAGGAGTTAAGAGTGGAAGAAGTATTTTGTGGAAAAGAATGTGAACATCCTACATGGGGTTCCATGTGCCTCCCTTCTGGATTTTCTTTTCTAAAATGTTTCTGGAAAAAACTTGCAGAAGAGTCTTCTCTTTCTTGTGTCTTCTAAAACATTCGAGCACAGAGTGGAGCCTTGCACCATGCCTGTCTTCTGCAGCTGGTCAGTCCAGTGTCCCCTCCATACTCCTTATTGTCTGTCTCGTCTCCAAATCCACAAACCGTCTGCAGTTTATCCAAATTATTGTATTTTTTTTTTTTTACATTCATTTGTTTAAATTTATCTTTCCCAAAGTTAGAATGTTTTTGCATGCCATCCACGTTCTAAGACATTTCAACCTTCTTCAGGTGGTCACTGACAGTGGCACTGCCACAGCAGATGGGGGTTGCTCTCCTTGTTGACGTTCTCCAGTAGGTTTTGTATTTCTTGGCAAGTTCTTGTATGATGTAACTGTGATTTTGCTGACTCACTATATATTTGAAATCTGGTTCACCTATGACTATCTAATCTCTCCTCATACCTCTCCACTTCAGCATAAATTTACCCTCATTTTTCGATTAAGAAAAATGGGGTTTAGCTCTCCTCTGCTAGCCTTTGCTTGATAAGGACAAATTTAAGATACGAAAAAGAATTGATCAACGCTAAGTAGATAGGTCAAATAATCAGCTGTCTGTATTGTCATATATATTAACTATTCTAATATTATTATCAGTAATATTAATTAGCTTAATATATAAATAGTTATAAATGTAGTATTACTAAATTCAAAGTGGCTGCTTTTTATCAGCCTTGGAGCTCAATGTCTAATAGGGTAAAAAATTTTGAGTTTTTACATGTATTTTTAAGTGCCTGTTTCCTAAGAATGACTATGTGGTGGTAACACTGAGGAAACATGACACTGTTAGATTTCAGTGATGTATTTGGAACCTTTCTCAGTTACAGCTACCATAATTTATAAAACTTAACATAACCTGTCTGAATCCCAAAGAACCATACAAGTCTGTGATGTTTGTATGGTCTGGATTTTATTTTCAGCAAAACACCATGCTTTCCAAGGATAAGGGTTTGGATTGGTTTTGAACAAGAATAAATAGAAGGGTCCAGTCAGGATCAGAGCTTCCAAACAGTAAATTTATCAAAATCAGGGGTGCTGGGAATTGGAATGCATTTCTTTTCTCACACATAAAAATACTACAACTTGTAGTCTTTCTGATTTGCGATAATCTCTATTTAGACAGTTTTCTCAATACTGAGATACAAAACTTGTTGTCCAAAGCAGAGGATTTTGAAGCATTTTCAAGCAGAGTTCAGTATAGAACCTCTCTGAGCTGATCTTTGGATGGCTCCTGTTCCATTTTGACTTAAATGAAAATGTTTCACTTGGTTCATTTTAGCCGTGTTGCACTTCATCCTCCTGTTCACTAACCCAAGGAATTCATGTTCAGCATCAAAATCTTCCCCATAAGAAATAATAAGAGAGATGAGGCATTCAATGCACAGCCCATCTAAGGTGTAGGAGCAGCTCAAATAAGCTTACATTATTGCTGAACTGATGTGAGATGAAACAGTTGAATTTAATAAAAATAATGGGTAGAAATGGGTGGATTTTTTTTTCTAGTTCTGTTCTTCACTTTAAAAGCAAGACATTTCAGTGAAAAAAATAAATTCCTGTGAAGAACTGAACTTCTGCTTCAGCAACATTTTCCATCAAGGTATGTTTTCAACAGAAACGATGAAGTTCCATGTCAGCTCTACTCATTAATGGTGGTTAATGTTATCAGTGTTTTTCATTTTTATCAACGATTGTAATTTTTAACTTGCTGTTCATTTCAGTGATATTTTTCTAAGTAGCTCTTTGTGACATTTTGAGAGGAATTTGGAATGTTTCCATGATTATAAGTGTAACAGTGTTATCAAAAGTAGACAGATCTTGTACTACTGAATACCCGTAGGTGTGTTCTGAAAGCAAGTTACTCATAACGATGATGTTATCTCAGACACTTCATTCTCAAAAAGTTAGTGCTAATTAGAAAGACTGGTATTTGTTTCTCTTCTTGGCCAAGAAAACAGCTCAAAATAAAACATTTAAAGTCAAAAGCATGAGTAGGAGAAAGCAGACCTTCCTATTGAGTTTGAGGGAGATGTGGTTCCAGAGACTTGTGACTCTGACTCAATGCAACCTGCAGTATTAATAGCCATGTGGGCTTCTGATGAAAAGAACCCAAAAGTTCCTATACCCCGCAGGAAATTTTTGTCTTCTTTCCTTAAGTAGACTTTCCTCTGATTTGAAGGAGAAGTTTTGCTTACCAGCATTTCTCTAAAGCATAGCTTGACTTGTGATTAAAGTGCTATGATCAGTTGATTGGTTTGATTTTTAAAAAGTCATTTTCAGTTCATGTATCTGATTATTACTGGAATTGTGAATGTCAATTTCTCATCCAGGGTCTTGGTTTTATCATTTATAATATGGTGAAGATCTGAGAAGGGGTTCTTTAGGCCACCCTTCTTGGGACTTTCTTTCCACACAAGCTCTGAAGAGTGGCAGATGAGTATTTTTAGGATGAAAATTGGCATAAACCTTGATCACAGAGGGAGTTACCACCCTTGTCCTCTCATTAAGGATGATTAAGAAAGTAAATTGACTGTCTGAAGATTTGGCAGAAGTGCATTGACTAAATCACGATAAAGGATAAAGGACCATTCAAATGTACCAATTCATGAGAGTTTATTTTCTATTTTCTTGAACTTGCTGATTTTTTCCCCGGAAAATGCCTAGGATTAACTTGAAGTAACCCATTAGTCCACTGTAAAATAACAAAAATGATAATAATTGAAATGCCTTCTGGCCTTGTGAGCCCACAATTTTTTTCAGATGCCAGGTGGTTGATACTGCCCGTGCTTGTTAATAACAAGCAGGTTATTAACAGAACTGAGTATTAAATCCAACACTTTTTTAATCTAGTAAGTTTCTAATAAAAAATAGTAATATTATCAAGCAATAGCATTATGTCTGTACACTGTAACATCTCTCACTTTGGGAACTGTCAGCATTTTAGATTTTTTTTTTAACTTAACACCACTACTTTATGCATAATTAATTTAATTCTTTGGAGAGGCTAACTCTTAACTAAAACTTAAAGCGAGGAGAAGATAATATTATCTGCCACAATTGAATTTTCCTTAGTTTTTTAAAATGGTATAACAAAAGGTCTTAAGAATTCTGAAAATGTTCTTTGCCAGCATCCCAGCCTTCTTAGTTCTGAGGGTAGGTTTGGGATTACCTCAGCTTTCTGTTTTGTTTTGTCTTTCAGGCTCAGAAAATTCCCCTGAAGCCTCATGATAAACAGCACAAAAGCTTTATTTTTACAACGGCTTACTTAAAGTGCCAAAATATGATTTTGCAGTATCTAAACAGAAAGTTTGACGATCTCCAAGGCTAGATTTTAGGTAGTTTGTAGCCTGTATGAAGTGTGCTTTAACGTACCTTACATTTTGACAATCGGTGGAGGAAACTGTCAAGCGAGACGTGTTTATTGCACGTTCATCTTCTGCCAACCTCTCAGATACGTAGTTACCTCCTGCCTGTTTTCATGAAGTTATCATGAAAGGCTTCATGAAGGCTTCATGAAGGCTTGGTCAGATCACAGAATTCTGCAGCTTTGTTAGGTCTCTTCATCCCCAGCTTGGATGCTAAGGTGGGGTTATTGACTGCCACCAAGGAAAATCCAGGAGTCCCTGACACTGAAAGGACCTCTCAATTCTGCCTTTTCTGCTTCCATAGCAGACCTATATTCATCCGCTAATTTAATTTTAGCTATTTTTCCCACATTGCAGAATAAAAGCTAATCAGATGTATCCATTTTGTTGCTCGATATTCATATCTAGAACTGCTCCCTGAGAAGCAATCTTTATTAGTAGTAGATATTGCAAGAAAAAATGAACCCTTTTACCCAAGTCCTATATATGCCTTTCTTTGGAGAAAAACACAGTGAGATTAGAATTGAACAATGTTTATACCACAGGAAACCATTTTAGGAAGCTATAGAAGTGATGTTGACTAGTGAGATTTTACCTTAAAAGAATATTAAAACTTGGCTAGTGTTTTGATAGATTGATAATGCCAGGATTACTATTCCCCTAATTTTCTCATATGACAGACAGTAACCAAACATTTGCTTTCTTTTTTTGCTGGAAATCCAGTGGACATTGAGTGAAAAAAATTAGGCACTTTTCAAGCATTCGGATATATCTAGTAGTCATAATGAATAACATTTTAGGCAAACAAATAAATACACTGGGTCTTAAAATCAAGTCAGAGGAACAACTCATATTAAAACGAAAATTATTCCCTGACATATCCAAAGTGGAGAAGAAGTGTTTCTGCTGCAATTTTCTTTCCATTGTAATGATTGATTTCTGTCACTAGTTTTTAAAACCTTTGACATGAAGCAACCAATTTCTTCTGTTTAAATTATTTTGTATCTTTTATAATAATAATAGTTGCTCTCACCAATCATGGGGAAAAAATGATTTCTTAATTTGCTAAAGAACAGAATGGTTTTGTCAAGAATTGAGTAACGGGAAGGTTTATATTGTTTCCTGGTTGGAACTGGTAAAGGTCTTTCTGAAAGATGTCTGGGACCTCTCTACACTGTTTCACTTAGAACTGATCAAGAGAGTTAAATCAGACATGGACCTGACACTAATTTCACAAAAAAAATTCACAGATCACAATGAGCATATCTCCAAAAGAAGAACAAGAAATATTAGAATATATATATTCTTTATCAATTCTGACAGTACAGTCTTAGAGTTATTAAAAGTCAAAGAACTGAGCAGATGTCTAGCAATGCTGAATTATACAGTCTGAATAACTTTTATAACTACCAGATCCAGTGCAATCTTTCTTGACTGTTAAATGTCTGTCAATAAATCCTGATGCTTAATATCAAGTGGTTAACAGAGCCAGCTGTGTACTGCTCATGCTTAATAGAAACAAAAAAAATATTGTAGATTAACATATAACAGGTAAATTTCACTGCTTTACTGAAATTATATGACATATAATGGGTTTCATTGTATTTTTAGTGAATATTCAGAGAGATCAGCAGTGGGTCAAATATGTTGGCGAAATGATGGCAAAATACCCTTGCTAATTTCTGTCTCTATTTTGCAAGTGGAGACTTAACAAGAGAAAGAACAGAAATTATTTTATTAACCTTTTAGTACTCTTGACCATATTTTGACTTTTTGGGAATTATAATATTTGATGTAGGAATGCATGGATATAATTTTTTTGGTCTGTTGAACTCTTTAATAGACAGTGCAAGTTTTGCCCAAGATTTTGTGAATAATCTGCTTTCTTGATATTTTATTGGCAATTTTTAACCTGCATTTTAAAGTCCAGAATGTCATACTTAAAGATACATGTCTATGTAGGAATTTAAATAGGGTAGCAGATAAGTTTCCAAAATAAGAGTAAAATGTATAAAATATAAACATTTTTACTTTACATAATAGAAAAGTTTGACTTACACTAAGCTCTTGAGGTCTGCTGCCGTGATTGCAAGGCTGCAGGCATGAGTGATGATTAGCTAAAATAGTTTAGAAGAGTCATTTCTGGTAGCATTAACACAGACAGGGAAAAAAAAAAAACCCACAAAACAAACTCCAGCAAAAAACGGCAAACAAACCAGAAACCTCTGGTAGGAATCCAAGACTTGACTCAATGGGTGCCAAACCTTTGTCCCAGACTGGGTGCCGTATTACTAATGTTTTATCTAAAAGTACGAATGAAATTGCATGCATCTCTCTGCTTTTTCAAGAGCAGTAGATGGACCTGAAGAGTTTGCCAAGCCAGATTGCAAAGCTCGGGAGAAAAATGAAAGGTTAGGCTTTGCAGAAGTTGGGTGTATTCCACAAAACCACCGTTCAAAGATTTACTTGATCTCTTATCGACTAGCGTTCACAATGGATCACGCTAACACTGGTAAAGCACACTGAGGAGATCATGTATTCAAGCAATTCTCCTTTTAATTTGTAAAATAAAACAATATTTTCTGTGTATTTGTGCTTAAGAATCAACTTACAGACAAAGCACTGGGCCACGAGAAGCCCTGGCTGAGACTAGCCCCGTTGATAGTGCGTCAGTAGGCAAAGTAGGCAGATTAATTTCCTTACGGTAAGCTAAGTGCATTCTTGGCTCGTAAAGGGAAATCATTTGCTCACTTAAGCCAGATATCTGACTTTTGACGGCAAATGTCACTGCCTGGATTTCCCTTTGACAGTTTGGCAACCCTGCACCCCTGTTATAGTATCCACTTATTTGTCTTGTTTTCAGCCAGATTAATCCATTCTGTTTTGACAAGAAGACTGATGGGTAATTGATAACTGTGATAGACACAAACAGAAGACTTGGATGCTGAATAATTCAGCACTTTTCAGTATCAATAAGAGAACAGGTTGAAGAATTTGTGTCTCTATTTACACTTAAACTAAACTAAGTCAGCCCAGACATTTATGCTGCCAGTCTATCAGAAAACCAAACAGTGTACATTCGGTTTCCACCCGACAAAATGTTTTATAAGCTTGTAACAATATGTGTGAAGCTGCCAGAATAATAAATAGGTACAGCAGCCCATGCATGCTAATGTTATGTTGTAAGCAGTTTTGTTGACAAGTGCTAATACTTCTTTCATACTATCATCAAAAGCAGCTAATACAACAGCCATTATTTGCTGGCTTTCCAAGCAAGACATGATGGATTGTGACCTTAATATGGGTTAGCCGAGTTTTGAAAGTTAAACAACTTGCAATAAATCATAGAATTATTACAATGCGGTTTAATTGGTTAAGGACTGTTTATTTCCTAAACAGGGTGAAAAATTTCTGTTTCGGCACTTTTAATTTGCAAAGTGCATTTTCATTATGAATGGCAGTTTAATATTCTGCTCTTTTGTCATGCAAAATATGCAACACACAGGCAATCTATTAATTGGACAAAAATGCATTGCAAGCGTAAATTATCCTTTATATCATCACTTGTGAGCTTTTACATCTATTAAATGTGTTAAATGGAACATAGTTAAAGGTTTTACAACTTGCAGGTTAGTTCTGAAATCTAAGTCAAGCTTCAAGATGATTTTAATGACCTTTATTTTTAGCAAAGTAAAGTAATTAAGTAGTAGGAAATATAAAGATCAATTTAAGTAGTATTATTCTTAAGAAATAGTTACGCTGATTCTATTGATTAAAAAGTCATAGAAATTGTAACAGTTGTCTAAAATGTTATACCTCTTTTGTAAAAATAGGTGTGTTTTTTCTGCCTCCTTTGTTTTGTTTCTCTAAACTAAAATGCCAAAGATTGTAAAATTAATTTATACATTAGGGTAATTCAATAAGAAGCAGGAATTGCAGTAGCTTTCTAAAATTTTGCAGCGTTTGGAACTGTATTTGATACACAAACAGTCATTTCACAATGGTCAAAATGCATGTTAAATTAGCATAGCCTTACAAACTTGAGAACCTTCCCCTAGTACTGCTGAAACAGCTAGAATGTCATGCTGCTTTTAAAGTCATTCATAATACAGCTTTGGTGATGCTTTAATTTTGTTTAAATATACAATTTAAATTACTGTAGAAGCTAAATAGGCACCGTACTGATACACAAGAAAAGAACTGAAGAGGCAAATTGACTGACTAGCTATTTTAGCAGAGAAGTTGAAAAGGTGCCTAGCATATAAATTCAGCAAAATAAGCTGAAATATTGTCTGAAATAATCTATTTCCAGTAAGTAATAATTGAACATAGTTCATGACATGAAAAAGCAAGACATTTTTGGACACTGCGCCCTACTGACTACAGCTTTCTTCAATAATTTATTGCTAGCCTGAAGTTCAAATTGGAGAGTACATTATTTATTTCTTATTTATATGTCTGACAAACCAGTAACAATTTTTAGTTTGGCAGTAACTTTCTCTTAAAAGGAGCAAGCCACGTTCTCTCAGAATGCAGTCTTAACGTTTGATCAATGATGGCGATTCCCTTCTCTCCCACACCCACCACTTGGAATGAGGATCTGGAATATGTGGGCTAATTAGCTCAGGAGAAATATAAAGATCATTTCAAGTGCTTGAGAATGAACGTTGCTAACATAGAAAGACGTGCCTTCTGTTCGGTGCAGTGCTTAGTAAGGCAAGAACGAGTTAAGTAACAGACTTGCAGAAAAACAAGTAATATCAAGTAACAAACTATGTATATAATATAACCCACCAATAGAAAGTGAAGCACTTGGAGTGCTTGCAGACTCATAGGATAATTCAGGTTGGGAGGGACCTCTGAAGGTCAGGTACGAGTTATTTAGGTTACTTTGGGCTTTATCTAGTCTCATCTTGAAAATTCCAGTGGCTGGAGACAGCACAGTCTCTCTGCTCCTGACGACCACTCTAGGGCATCACTGGTCGCTGTGAAAACTGAAGGGCATTTTTGTTTCATCCAGGCTGGTTATGTACCATAATAGAAAATACAACGCACTAACACAAGGATTTAAATACTACTAAAAGTCATAGTCCATCCATTTAGGTGAATAGCCAGAGAAAATAAGGCACTCACAATTTTATGCTGATTTTACTGATTCCTATTGGTCTTTCAGAACCACGTAAAGCTTTGTCTCAGGATTATTGTGGGCCAAAGTCTCAAAAACATGAGATACCACTGTTCGCCTGCCTCAGTTCACATGGAACTGATCTCATATCATTCATCTGTTGGGTTTTTTTGGGTTGTTTTTTTTTTCTTCTTTAAATGCAGCATTTTAATGATATGAAAGAGAATTGTTTGCATTCCACTTCACTGTGATAACAAAACTGATCATTGGATCTGTCAGGTGAGCAGTTGCATTGTTACAGAATCATAGAATCATCTAAGTTGGGAGAGACATTTAAGATCATCGAGTCCAACCATGAACCCAGCACTGCTAAGTCCACCACTAACTCATGTCCCTCAGCACCACGTCTGCCCATCTTTTAAATACCTTCAGGGATGGTGACCCCACCACTTCCCTGGACAGCCTGTTTCAGTGCTTCATAACCCTTTTGGTGAAGAAATTCTTCCCCATCTAAACCCCATCTAATGATTATTAACCATTTAGTGTTATGAGTAGATAATTTGTGCTGCAACATTCCTTTTCTGAGCAGTATGTGATTTTTTCTATGATGTGTTGCAAGATACTTACCAACACCCACAGATGTTCTGGGAAGTGTCAATAGTCTCATTGATGGATGCAGCAGCCATGGATGTTCCTTCTGATGGCAGATTGGTTTGGCTCTGTGATAGAATGGTTAGAGTGGGAAGGGACTTTAAAGATCATCCTGTTCTACCACTCTGCCCTGGGCAGGGACACCTCCCACCACACCAGGTTGCCCAAAGTCCCATCCAGCCTGGCCTTGANNCAACCTGGGCCAGGCTCTCACCACCCTCACCCCAAACAACTTCTTCCCCACATCTCAGCTCCATCTCCCCTCATTCAGTTCAAAACCAATTCCCCCTTCTCCTAGGGCTCCCCTCCCTGACCAAGAGTTTTGTTTACTTTTATGGCCAAGTGGAGGAGGGAAAAATGTGGAGTAAATTTACTCAGTGAACCACAGCTTCTAGGTTTTTTCAGCTGAGTAAGATGAAGTAATTCAGGACTAGTGGGATTATCAATGACAACAGAATTGTTGATGAAGACCACTTAGCTGAAGTGCGTAAAGTTATTTCCCAGGAGCTGCTGTGTCAGGACATCAGTGTGGGATTTCCTTATTGGTCAGCTTTTCTAGCTGGAAACTTACTACCCTGAGTGCTATCAGCCAATAGATAATAGATTCAGGAAATATAAATATGAACCTTGTGGTGGTGTTTGTTATGGTTGGTCACAAAGTGGGTCACAAGCCATTTGAGATTGCTTTGGCAAATGCAGAGTGGTGGTGGTTGGGGCAAGACTGAAATTTTATGTCCAACAAATCAATCTTAAATTATAATGAAAAGAAGTCCTAGAAACATCGATTATATTTATATTTAGAAAACATATGTTTTGTTATATACATACATCTGCCTGTGTCAAAATCCACAGTTTTAATCTCTCACTTGTTTTATATTTAAAGCGTTGGAAGTCCAGTTTTAAAAGCCCCAACTGTCTTTAAAATACCGTAGTCTTGTAGTCAACAGCCTGTAAGCACAAGCTTGTTATATTCTGAAAGGGATGAACCTGTGCCCATTCTCTTTCCAGTGCCTTTGCTTGTTCCTCAGTTGTAATCTAAACCTTTTGCCATGATTTTTTCTATTTCCCTGACAAGATCATGGCCAACACTGGCCAACACCCCGCTCACCATCTCATCAGTAAGCATTTGCCCCTTTGCAAGCTGTCAAACGACTAGCCTAGCCTTAAAAAACATCTCTGGAGAGGTATTTTCAGCTAGTTAAAAGTTGGCAATAGCATTTCTATCCATGCCTATGAAAGAGTCTATGAGAAGTAATGATTATCTGATAGAGAAGAAGGGCTGGCTGAGGAGTCTTCTCTGTTGTCTCCCTGACCACCATTGACTACTGAACCTGTAGATCAGTGCTCTTGACAATTAGCAGCAGAAAGCAGGGCTGAAAGTGAGCAAATTACCTCTTGTGAGGCTTATTTGCTGTGGATATCACTAATCACAGTGGTTTAGTGATTTGTTGTGGGTCTGAACATGTGATTCTACTGACATTAATTTCACTAAGGAGACCACCACTGCAGGGTCTGTCCCCTCCCAAATCTGTGCTGCTTACACTGTTCTGTTGGTGCAACTCATGTCAGTGCAGTGAGACTTCCTTGGGTAATTATCCTGGCATGATCTCCTTGCAAAAACAAACAGGCAAGACAAGAAGCCAAATAGCTAGCAAAATAAAAAACCAAATAAACCACAGGAAAACCTCAAGATTTTTCTGTATCACTGGTAGGCTTTATATCCGAAATGGTAAGAGACATTATAATACAGCAGGTGCTCTTAACTACACAGTGTCTCCACGAGAAAGATGTCAAAGCTCCTCCATGAGTTTCTCTCTCCTTGAGTCTGGATTGCTTTGTTCTGGAAATTGTATGCTGTCTTTATCAGATTGGTGATTTTTAGCTGCTGTCTGCCTTTGCCAGGTGGTAGAAAGGAACCAATACATAGACTGTCTGTGTTTTTATATTCCTTAGGGATTATTTTTTGTCTCTCCGCATTGGAAGTTGAATCTGATTTTGAAAGAAACCCTTCTGATCTTGTGACTATCTACAAAAGAAGCCAACAGCTTCTGTTAATTCAAGGGTCTAAGCGATATGAAAGTCAGGAGTGAGGAAGCTGGAGAAGCTGAAGGGTACATCAAATGCAAAGATAAAGTAGAAAACTTATCAGAGGCCAGTAATACAACAGATTCCTGGGCATAAGTGCTACAGGACAAGAAGATTTCAGGGCTGGAGGAGGATCAATTAGGACAGAACGTTGGATGAGCAAGTGGGAGTAAGGGCAAAGGAGGCCATAGAATCATAGAATTGTCAAGGTTTTGGCCAGATTGGCCAGTTGATTACAGATGACCCTTCTTCTCCAAAGGCAGGAGGGGAAGAGAGAAGATTTGCAGGTTTAGAATGAACTAATGTTAAACAGAACATGGTGAATAGCAGAGGAAAAGCATCTCTTTGCATACCTGGGGTTTGTTAACCCACCATTGCTCACCTCCAGCAGTACTGACTCTGGCCAGGAGTTCGGTGGCAGAGATTTCTTCCCAGGCAGGATCTATTAAGATCTGACAGCAAGAGTTCAGAGAGGTCTTCTCTTGGAGCTTTGTCCTTGGAAACATCTGGCATTGCTTCTTTCTTTTGATTCTTCAGCAACAGAGGCCGTTTTCTTCATTTTGTTGTCACAGTCTGTGATTCTGAAGAGGAGTGTAGACACTTCTAGAAGCTGGTCAAGTCCAGAGCCTCTGAAGGGGTCCAGCCAGCCAGCTGGGTGGGGGGCTCGGGTGTTCCAGAGAGAGGCTAAAGGTGAGGCAATGACATATAGCATAGCATGGAAGAGTTTCAGATGCTAAATAGCTGGAAATCAGCTCTGATGTTAAAGCAAACAAACTCCACCAAGTGTTTTTTTTTTCCTTTTCCTGCAGTAGTTGATCTCTAGAAACAACAGATGCCAAACAACTTTGTTTAAAATATACTCCTTATATATGGCATCTTGTGGCAAAGCCATGCTACTGGGAATCTTTCACTGGAAAAAAGCCTAGGACAAGCATTTGGGGGGCTGGGGGAAACTATGATGTTCTGTAACTCCTACAGAAAGAAGCAGCAAATAACTAGAAAGTCCTCTTATTTGGGTATCATAAAGAGCTACTCTACGAAGCTGCTAAAAATGTACTAGATTTTTTCTAGCAATTTAGGGCCACATTTGAAGGGAGGCACATACATCATTTCTGTGTGCATAACTATGGAGAAATACTTCCAAGATAGGATGTGGGGCTTATGAGCCCTGTTTTTTTTCCATGTTTCAGAATTGTGAGGAAAATGTTATGCTGATGTTACTAATTTCTGACGATAGCTTTTTGGTTTTTTTGCTGTTGCTATTTTGGGGTAGGTAGCTATGGGGCAAGAAATAACTTCTTGGGTATCTCTAAAAATGTTTAAAATGTGTGTGCTGCAGTGTGCCTGGTCTGTCAAAATGAAATGGACCGCATTTCAGTTGGTTTTTCAGCAAAAGAGCATAAAAAGTTCTGTTCGCCCCAACAAAAAGTTACGGTGAAAATTCTGTTGTGCAACATGTTCTTACAGGACTTAGTAATATTTTAATATGCCAGATAACTCAGATACTTGTAGCAACGTAGAATAATACCCAGCACAGGTTTACTTGAAATTTGGGACAAGACATTGACTTTATTTTCCTTAATATATTACCTATCTTGAAAATTAGTAGGACTGCCTTATCACTGTGCTTTTTATTGCACAAATAAACTCTGTCAGGGTTTTCTGACTAGATAATAATACAGACTGTTTTCCTTGCATATCTTTTGTTAATGCAGGGCTTTGGTTTGTTGTGTGTACTTATGAGTATAAATTTTTATGTGCTTACATTAGATTTGGTCAATAAGACTGTAAAAACCGTCAACACTTTCCTAAAACCAAGCCATGGCTCCTTGAATTCAGTTGTCATGGCACTGCACTAACAAGTTACTACAAGTAGTTTTCCTATAAAATCATCCTTACCAAGAAAAAATCAGCTGGAAAAATAGAAATCATCTTATATTCTATCAAAGTAACTGAGTTCCTCTAGAAATTCATCCATGTAATAATGCAGTTCCATGTGTTACTGGAATCTGGATCTTCATAACTAATTTGATCTCCTTTGAGAGACAGAGGTGAAATGAAATGTAAAACAAGCAGAAATACAATATAAAAAGTGCCTCAGAGCATGCTCCTTCTGGATTTTGGAACTGACGTGATAAAATATTCAATCTGTCAAAAAATCAGTCACAAAAGTCATTTTACTAAATGCAACATGATACAGTTTTGCAGTTTATATCTTCTGCTTTATCTATCCATTTTTTAAACTGTTTTCAACAGATTTAGCCTTGGTCATGCAAATTGCACTGTTTTGCAACATACAGTCCAAAAATAACCTGCAGGAATGTAGTATGCAATTGGTTGTTAAAGCGAGGTTATTAAATCAGTGCTTAATTTTATCTCTTGATATAAGTGGTGAGATCCTTGGAAATTTAAAGATGACTATGCGCTGGGGTAAAAAAATTCAAGAAGTCATTTAATTACTCAAACCTGCAGGACAGAGCTCCTGAGACTCTTGACTAGTTTTAAACAAATTCAGCTGATGGTCATAGCCATGAGAAATAGAATTTTGCACACGAAGTGAGGACCAGCAGCGCTCACCAGCTCGGCCAGCCAACTGAAGGAATAATTTCAGTCCATTGACGGGTTCATCCTTAAAGGTGGTCAGAAGAGAATCCCTATGGAGACAGTGCGTGACTGTTCAGACTTCCCAGTAGCACCTCAAAATGCAAACAGAGTGACACACATCATAGGATCACAGAATGGTTTGGGATGGAAGGGATCTTAAAGCCCCCCCAGTGCCACCCCCTGCACCTCCCACCACACCAGGTTGCTGCAAGCCCCCTCCAACCTGCCCTTGAACCCCTCCAGGG
>BJBW01000002.1:133437-144695 GCA_004320125.1 Scolopax mira
GGGAGGTGATGGAGTCTCCTTCTCTGGAGACATTCAAAATCTGCCTGGACACGTTCCTGTGTAACCTGGTGACCCTGCTTTGGCAGGGGGTTGGACTAGATGATCTCCAGAGGTCTCTTCAAACCCCATATCATTGCCTGATTCAGTGATTCTGAAATGGCTGGAAGATGTTCTTTCAGAAGGGAGACAGTGGTGTGGTGCTGAGTACCCTGCAAGAACGCATTACTGGTGTCTGAAACTGGGACCTCAAATTTGGTTTAAATCTCTGTCCCAGTTCAGCAATAAATCAAAGGGTAGCGTCTATTCATCTCAAAGTACATTGTATAAATATTTTCTTCAGTGTTTGTGAAGCACTCGGGGAGCGATGCCTGCAACTGAAAAGCCCGAGAGGGAATAAATAATAATGATAATAATACATGCTTTGAAGTGTGTGGTAAATTCGATATAAGGTCATCCGTTGAATGCTTAGTTGAAAATACAATATTGAATACTACACAGTATGAGATTTATCTCTGTTCTGTGCCCTGAAAAAGGTAGAAAAATGGTGTATGACACTTAATCATTAAAATTCATAGTTAACTTTAATTCTAAGAATTTTCAAACTTCTTAAGTACCTGTCTTTAAACAGGTTGAAGTTAAAATTTTTTGTATCTCTAAGAGAATTGGTACTCGTCTGATTATGCTGTAGCATTATCTAGTAGTGGGCAAGGCAGGAAAGCTCTTCCAAGTGAGACAGGATGAATTGTAAGATGAACTGCAACCAAGACACTGAATATCCTGGACAGGTCACTCAGAAAGTGCTTGTAAAACAGGAGGAGGGCTTAGTTTCTCTTTAATATCACTTTTCTCTCGTTGTTTCTTTCTTTCTTTTGTGTACTTTGCTTTCAATAGCTACAGGTTTTACTGAAGTAGTTGAGTTGATGTGTTTATGAAAACCTCTATCTGTGGAATCTTTGGTTTAATATGATTTCTAGCTCCATTTTTGTCTTCAGTTCCGCAACAGACTACGTACTGTACAGCCTTACCAACAAGCAAAATAGGGACCACCTGTGTTAAGGTTTTATGTTGGGTTTGCATCTAAAGCACTTACAATCTCCAGCAGCATTTGAGTATATTGAGATTTACAGAAATAATTTTAGTTTCTTTTAAGTTGTCTTTTTTTCGGCCTGCATGTGTTTGGCCTTTTCTGCAAAGTATGAGAGTTTGGTTTTGTTACTAGGTGTTCCTACGACCAAGTGCGTATATCTTATATATCAATATCATATATCACATTCACACACCTAGCATCCATTCAGTGTGCTCCTATGGCATGCAATTACTGATGGGCTGTAGGCTGGCAGCACTGTTTTAACAAAAATAGTAAATGTTTGGTGATTGACATGTAAAGACACAACATCTGCCTGAGTTGCTGCCCTCCAAAGAACCAAAACATCCCATTTTTATGAAATATCACAAGTAACAATTGATTAACTGCATCATTTGCACAGTCATTTCTCCCTTAACAATTCCAAGTGCTCAAGTAGCAAAACCTGATCCTGTAATTGAGGCTTTGAATATTTGCCTTATTTTGAACTACAGTTTAGATGGCCATTGTTGAAAATACATATATAATTCTTTAAAGAACATCTCTAATTTTGTCTAATGCATCTTTATTGAATGCAACTGGGTGCCTTTTTTACAGTAAGATGAACAGGAGACATTTCTACCTCTTTTCTTAATACTGCTATTGGTCAACCAATAAGATAAAATCATATTGGGTAGGGTCTCAAGCCACATTACTTATATACTGCAGATTGGAACAGATACTTTTTGGGCTTCTTTCCACTGTGATCCAGATGTATCCATTATGGAGACCATCCTATCCATGCTTTTGCCTGTGTGGTTACCTTCTGAACTACAGTGCCTTTGAATTTCAAAATCCAAATTAATACCAGGTGTTGGAGCTATTTCATTCTCTTTGCTGCGGCCTAAGGAAAAACAAAGTGATTTTGAAAATCCGATGTATTGTTACAGTGTTCACTCAAAGAGGTCAGCTACAACTTCTTGTTAAATTCAGCAGGAAAATTCTAAGAAGTAAGCTGCTGCTTCAACATTTTGGGGGCCGTATTTATTCAGATACATTTACATGTCTGAGAAAATTCTGAAAGCAAAATTTAAATAGGCTCTTTCCCTTTTACATATAGTTTATCTCTTTGCTGTAAAGATCTTGCCAGGGTCATTCTCCTCACTCACATTTTTGCACTCTAGCATTAGGATACGTTCTTTTCACGTACACAAGTGCTGCGACCTTGCACAAACTAGTGGCATTAAAATGAGCGAATAAATGTCAGAACCGAACAAGTCTTGACTGCCAAATATAAGCTGCTCTAGCATTCATGGCTAATGCTCTAATCATCGGTGCAAAACACTGAAATAATTTGCTTTCCCTACATGTTTTTACTGGCCGGGATGCATAGGGGAGTAGTGTGCTCGGTCATAATCATGCTCCACAAAGGCTGGAAATGTTCCCTTTTGAGCTTCCAATCCTTAGGGCCAGCCAAAGCGAAGACAACCCCATTGACAAGCGAGAATGGCCATAATTTATTTTCTATTGATGGTTTGTGACAAATCATGTTTGGAGCCGTGGCTGCATACCGTGGGGCTACACGAAGAAAAGATGCGATGGCCCTAGATGAAGCTCTTCACAGCTCATTTAGCCCAAATGTAGCCACCTGGGTGGTGAATCGGTTCAACCTACCAGCCCAGGCGTTCCCTGCACAAAATTAGATCACTTTCAGGCGAGGCATTTAGGGGTTCCTTCCAGGCATTAATCAAGGGGGATGGTGAGCTGTCAAAACGCGGGCTTCAGAATTAAGGAACACGAGAAGGATTAAAACAAAGCCACGTCAGAAACTCAGGAATAAAATTTCCGTCACGTAACGCCAGGTATGGAAAAGAGATTGGGAGAAGAAATAAGTGAAATATTAAAGGTGCTTTCGGTAAGGGTAGATTTTTACAGACGTTAATTAGTAAAAGCAGCATGAGGAATTATTTAAGCTTGGGCACACCCCCTTCAACTTTCACTGACAGGTCAAATTAATTTATGTGCTTCCTACCAGTGCATAACACAGTTTATATCTTATTTAAATTTACTTTTGCCAAGGCCTACTGATGTTCTTAGCATCTGACATCTCCTGCTGTTTCAGAATACAAACGGATATTTTATTTTGCAGGATATGAAAATCTTGCCTCTCTTTATTTTTTCTACTCTACTTATCTTTTATTTCTATAGGAAAAAAAATTAAAAGAATATTGAGATCTGACTCTAAGGGCTTTGCATACATTTTACTCTACTTTTTTAAAAAAATATATATAATTTTTGTTTCCTAAGAAATACTGCTGCCTGTATTTAAAGTCAGACATCCTCTTAAGCAGCAATCCTTGAATCCTCTGAATGGAGGCATCATCCTGACCTGACCAGCCAAACACTGCTTCAGATGTTGTGGGGTTTTGTATTTTCTTCTCATATTGTCCATTGCCCCAGGGAGAGAAAAGAGGTAAGAAAGGACCAGGGAGAAAAAATTCCTTTTATCTTCAGAAAAACTGTAGACATCTCTCCTTTCTGGCATGTGCTGGAATAAAATTTCCGGCTGTAGCCCCCTCCCTGGCCTCCTGCATCTTCCTCCACTTGGGAAGGAGAAGGGAGAAATTTGAAAAAGTGAAGAAACTGGGATTTCTACTTGAGGGGAAAACCACCAGTATCTCATAGATGTTTCAGAAATCAGTAAATGAGCAAGAGTAGTCTCAGTGTTATTGCAAATATCATGCTCCTCTGCATCACCCACTTGAACCCCTTTTAACCCCTGCTAAACATAGAAAAAATATTTGTGCTTATACAAGTGAGGTTTGTATATGACAGGGTATGTAAATGACAGGATTAAGGTTTTCTTGTGTCACACTTCCAAAAAATTGTTCTATTATTTCACCTATTAAGACAATATATTTTTTTTACTCAGAACAAGTCTAACACTCTCATATCCAGTAACATGGTTTAAGTCATTTAAAATTTCATGAATACAAACTTGGCAATCTGCATATCTGTGAATTATATTTATTAATCTTCTGATCATCTTAAATTGTAACTTACTTAAGAAAATGCAAAATAAAGTAGGGCAGAACTCAAGTTATTACGTCCTTTAGGTAATCTTGAATTTCCTGTTTGTATATTACATCAGATTTGTGTAAAAGAAGTCAAGTGTGATGATGGTTTATTATCTTAATGTGTGCAATACAGAGGCAAATATATAACAAGTAATGTGCCAGGTAATGTGTGAGAAGAGTTAATTATGTCAGAATTTTATGTACTGTCAAACTTCCTTTAAAGAGACATCTCCATCTCTGCACTCTTAAGGAAATTGTATCACACTCTGATCCTCAGAAGCACACTGAAAACACAATGGTTTAAAGATAAAAAAATGATATTACCTTCCCATATTCAGGCGTGTTATGGCATAAAATATGCATGGTTTGTTTATACTAGTTAATTTTTGTAGGTGTCCTCTCTGTTTCCGTTTCAGAGTTTTAGTGCAGCCCATCTAAAAAACGTATGAAAGCAGCATGTCCTGGGTGCAACTTCAGCTCTCTACTTCCTGTGTGTGCCATTAATATTGGAAATATCGTGATGAATTTTTCTAAATAACTCATTATACCGGGCACTTGAAAATTTTATTTTTATTCGGTATTATTTTGTCCTCTAAGGTAACATGACAGGATAACTGTCTTGCATAAAAACCAAGTTCATCACTCTTTCTCGCTGCCTATCAACCAGTTTGTGCTTAACTAAGCATTTATTTATTAGTTCTTAATGGTAAGGTGCACAAGGTTACTACACCTGAGAGAAAAATCTGTAAAACAGGCTTCCTAATTAATCACTGTGAGGGTTTAAGAAGGTCTTGTTATTTCTGTGTACAGTAGAATTTATGTAGTATATTACAAGTGTTGATTGCTAAAGCTGCTGCTCGTTTTTGTTTCTTCAGATCTGTAGTTCTTTTTGTGCTAAACTTTGCCATTCTGCTTGTAAACACACATGTAAGAAGGTGCGTGTAGAGGGAGATGGGTTAAGCTTATTGCCTGTTTTCCCCTTGGAAATCTGGAATAAAAAAGGTGACAAAGAAAGGGAAAAGAAAAAGAGTATCAAAGGTGGCAGTTTCAAACATGGATGGATGAAGGGAGAGAAAATGACAAAATAAATATCCCATATGAAAGCAACAATTACATGGTTTGCAAACAAGATAGAGTGGAAATCCTGCAAAATAATTCAAGATATCATTTACTCTGTGTGTGACCTTATTTTGCCTAAAATGTCAGAACCTGGCAAACATGACTATTTAATGAGATCTGCTAGGTGATATAAAGAGATCTGCTAAGGAGATCTGCAAGTGCCTATTCACTCAGGCACTTGCTGCTGGAATACAGGAGGCTCCCAAGGGCCAGGAAAGCTGCAGAAAACTTCTCCATGTGCTGAGATTCCTTATTAGAACACCTTTTTTTAAAAAAAATCAAGTTCTGGACATTATCACTGTCCCCACCAGATTCACCCCCAGCTGAAGTATGGTCCCAGTTGCAGAGATGCTCACCTGGCACCAAAGCCAGGAGAGATGGGGAAGCCAGAGGAAACATCTCATCATTCACCACTGTCATAACAGAGGAAAACTGCCCAAACTGATCCTTATAAATGTAACGTCTTTTTATTTCTAAGGAAATCAACTGCAGCAAAGAGAATAATTAGAACATGTGGGAAAAAACTCGAGTTGAAGGATTATTTCCTTCTTTTACTTCTTCAGTGAAAACCAGAGTACTTATTTTAGAAAATTCTGAACTCTGAGCCACTGTAATCTTTCTGTGCCTTTTTCCACAGTCTGTTAAATAGAGACATATTTTTCTATGTGGCTGTTTTGAGAGGAATATATAGAAATTCAGCTATATGGTTTCTTGTGCCACTGGAAATCTCCATAGGGGAAGCTCAAGAACTGTGGTATTAATGTTCTATTAAGGAAATCATTTTAAGTCCTTTGACTGACTCCTTCTTCTGAGCTCCTCAAAGACATACGTTTTTTCTTCCCATTTTCATAGATCATAGTGGCTTTGCCCTTACCTATGTGCCAACCTTCTTCCATTTTCATGTCACTCTTCTTTTGCCATCTTAACTACATGCTTTCCCCCTATGCCTCTGGAGCTCTATGAATTTCAGCCTCTTTTGAGTAGATTCTTTTTTTTTTGCAAAGGATTGTCCTCACCTCTTCCGCAGGTGGTGTTTCCACAGGGAGAAGCAGCCAGGAAGCTTCTCCTTGTTTACACTTTGCTCCCTGAGGTTTCCCTTGTTTCATCAGATCACAGGAGGGAACCTTCATGCTCCTGAGTATCACCAAATGCCAGTGAGGACTTCCATGCAGGGTTTCTGCATCCTTAAACAAAGCTACAGCTTGAATTGATGAGTTTAGTTTGAAATATATGGAGAAAGACCCAAACTTTGCTACATCTCTCTTTTTTACTCATACTCTTTATGGTGAGGGTGACGGAGCACTGGAAGAGGCTGCCCAGGGAGATCATGGAGTCCCCTTCTCTGGAGATCTTCAAGCCCCGCCTGGATGCAGCCCTGAGTGATGTGCTCTGGGCAGCCCTGCTTTGGCCGGGGAGTTGGACTAGATGATCTCTAGAAGGTCCCTTCCAACTCTGACAATCCCGTGATCCCGTGAAAATTCTTCCACAGCTGCATATTGTCTATTTTGCTAGAACTGGATCTAAAAAAAGACAGGATTAGTTAACAAATCATTATATGGCAGCAAAGGTTGTGAATAGGTAGATAGTTGAACGTATTTGTACTGGATTTGAGGGTGGTTAGACACTGGAGCAGGTTGCCCAAAGATGCTGTGAACTCTCTGTCCTTGGAGGGCTTCAAGACTTCACTGGACATAGACCTGAGCAACCTGGTCTAGTTGCACCAGTTCTGAGTGGAAAGATTGGACGAGATGGCCTTCAGAGGTCCCTTCTAGCTTTGATGGTGAACAGCAATGAGTGTGTTCAGTCTGTGATGGAGAACATTTGTGTACAGTATTGAGCAGCTTTAATCTCTGGAACTTGGCTGAAGACCAGGGTCTTGTGAATCTCCACTGCTCTGGTTCTCAACCTAAGAATAATAAAGAGCTTTAGCAGGCAATTAATGTCACACCAGGGTGACACCACCAGGAAAAATAAAAGGAGCAATGCTATGATTAAGATTGAGAAAGAGCAATGCTGTTGATAAAACTGAGAAATGGAAAAGCCATTTGAGATCGAAAGAGGGAGCCTGATGTAAATCCTCGAAGATTGGAGACTCTATGTGATCTGAAAGGAGGGTACTTTGAGGCAGCCTCTAAAAGAGTGTTGATGGACCATCCCAAAGCACTGGGCAGAAGCTCAGATCCCCAGTAAGTTGGCTGGAAAAAATGTCAGAAATTGGTAAAGGGTAGTGACTAAGAGTGCATATGAGTGGATGCTTGTGCTTCATCCTGGTTTTGACTAATAAGAGCACAGATTCTTTTCCCCTTCTAATAGCATAAATTAAATCAGATATAAGGTAATGTTAACTCTAAGAACCCCTTGCATCAATTCTTAAATTGGAAAGTCACTATTTCTGGAAAAAAGATAATTATTCTATTCCATAATAATATTTGGCATGTGAAATTTCATGAAGACTGATTATTTTACGGACAAGTTTGGGCTAAAGATGGATACAGCACAGTAATCTTCAATTTTAACTAAAAGGCAACTGCTGTGCCCCCATCATTAAGCTGTAATTCTTACAAAAAACTTAAATTAATTGGATTTTTCACCAGAACTTTTCTGTTTGATTTAAAGTACCATGTAGATTCGTTATAGAAACTTCATTTAAATATGGATTTAATTAGAAATGTTTTATAATTTTAATGAGTCTTAAAAGTCTTTTGATGAGCAGTCAGTGTAATTATGGTATTTAAAATGATTGGATAAATGCATACTTTATAATTTACCTTCCTCGCAACTGTGTTTTCATGCCGGTTATTTTTAACATGAAGAATTGTTTCATTTTGTGTCAGTTTATCCTCCTCTTCCTTCCACAAAATGTTTTATCTCTGAAATAAAATTAAATATGCATGATACTAGTAGTATTGGATAATACTGTAATAGCAGAGTTAAAAAATCAATCTGAGAGGAAAATTATTTTGGTTTTGTTAGAGAAGTGACTAAATTGATAATTTGTTATGCAGAAGTAAATTACAGACTAGCTCTGTCCTATATGTGTTGTCTCTTTTGTGTTTGAGGAAATTACCTGCAAAATTGCCGCGGAAGACGTGTTGCACTAGGTATTGTGCTATCAGCAATCTGCTTCACTACCACAACATAAAGAAAGAGAGAGGCTCAGCAAATTTAGGAAAAATAAGGCGGTTATAGAACTAGCAGTTAAAAGGGGGTGGGAAATGGGCTTTTTCATGCGTTGTGTATTTTATCACACAACCTACATGGAGACCACTGTCATGTGCTGAGCCTTGCGGTTCACCCTTCAGGAAAGCTACACCTTAGCTCCTGCATATCTAATAAATTGTTGTTTCAGTGCTTTTTTCCTCCGTGTGTGTGTTTGGATGTATTTTTTTATTCATGAAAACTGGGCTCATAGTAGGTCGAGTCTTTAATACAGAACAGATGAGCCAATAGTGGCACAACCAGCCTCGGGAAAGCACCAGTGAGCAAGAGTTTTACCTATTGTTTCTCAGGACTGCAATATCCCTCTGCAGATCAGTCAGATCTCTCCTGATGGAAGGCTCCAGGAAGGTCCCATTTCCCCACAGTCCCCAGATCTGTATATTTTTGACTATTTTAGGGAAAAACACTTTACTATAAAGTAAGGTGTGTGAACAATTCCCAGTCACCTGATTTGGTCTCCTTTGGCTTGTGGATCGCTGGCCACGTGGTAGCCATGCCTGATCCACCCAAACCTTTTGTCTCTTACCCAGAAAAGACTGAAATAAGGCTAAATGTGATGATACCTGCTTCCAGTATTTGCCCAGACCCAGCATGTCTGGCTTCTGGTCTTTAGCTTTGTACGGATCCGCCTGTGGGTTTCCATCTTCCAGCGTGAGATGGCAGCTAATACCAATGAGGTTCAGAAATTTTCCTCCTCCTTTCATGAAACAATATGAAAATGTATCCCATTCTGTTAATTGGCCATCGTTCCATGCCCACCTTTCTAGTGTAAGGAGAAAGTTCACCTCCCCTCGTGCCTTGCAGGTGGATACGGGTATAATATCTTTGCGTACTGTCCCCTTCATGTCTGGTATCCATGCTGCCATAGGGAGGGCTTGAGATCTTTTAATTTTTGTCATAGTATATGCTTGCTGGACTTTTCTTATAAGTATTTAAACTTTTTATTTTGGACATAATTTACTACACGGTCAAGTATTCTGGTTCTCAGATGTCTCACACAGCTTTCCAGCAGGTGTTAATTCCATTTTGCCGTGCGCCGCTGTGTAATTCAGTGGCACCAAATACAGTTTGGGATGAGTTATTACAACTTTTTCTTCTTTTTAACACTGAAGCACACTTACAATTTTTTTTAATATCATTTTTCCATGAGCCCATTTAATTGTGTCTCTCTTCGACTTAAAATAATATTCATTTTGTGAAAAATGGCCATGAGTCTAAATCACATTGTAGCCTGTGACCTGTCATTTCCACAGTCGGTGTGGCTCTCTGGCAAGCACTGTTTTTACAGGCTTAAAAGCTTTATGATCCACAATACCATTTTTTGGATATTGAGAGTACTAATCTAGAACCATCATGTAATTTTTTTCTGTCTTAAACAAATAAATCTGTGCTGATGTATAGTACGGATATAAAGCTTCTGTGAATGCATTTAAAATTAGAATATCAGAATCTGATACTTCTTTTTTTTTTTTTTGTATGTTTTAGCAAATTGTTTTCTGTGAAAACAAGCTTTTAAACAGTACTAAGACCTTCTCAAACTTTTCTGGGAACTCCTTCACTCTTTTTATGTTTTTTTCTTTCATTCCACTTTCTATGTACATAGGTCTTGTTCACTTTATCTTCATGCCTTCTTTTTTTTTGTGATTTTAGATAGTTCCACAAGGTTGTAAAAAGCTTTCTGTCCTACAAATAGTTTTGTCCTTTGAATAATTGCATAATTTACTTTTTCCATTTACTTATCTTTCCACCTACTTAATATATTCCTCCAAGATAAATACTTTTAAAAACCTCTGTTATAAGGTTTGCCTGTTTGTGATTCTTTTATTTATTAACCCTTTACTTTATCTTAAGATTTTATGCTGACCAGCCAGTGTCCAACTTTTAAAATGTTTAAATTACTTACTTATCCCAGTAATATCCCGGTGATGGGGGGGGTCTGCCTATTGAATAGATTTCAGAAAGAAATCCCTTCACCCTTCACCAGTGGTGCTGCATTGCACAGGGAGTAGCTGCACCTCCTTTCTTTGCAGGAGTAAATATTCCTAGTTTATAAGTTTTTCTATATCAGCTTTGGGGAAAAAAAAAAAAGAAAAAAAAAAGGCAACTGTTTAAGTTTATCTGTTTCTGTGTTTCTGCCTTCTCCTTGTTCCCATTTTGCCATGTCACTGATGACATCATTTCCATTTTAACTGATGGTCCCACATCACAGAATTTACAGCAGCAGCCATGGATTTGAGGAGGAGAGGAGCTTGTCTGTGGTTGGCACAAACAGGGGAAGAACTACCATGCAATATACGTAAACCTTGCTGCTTCTATTTTGGCATGATGTCAATTTTATGAAAACTAGGCATTTCGCAAAGACTCCATTGCATGTTTTTACTACAGATACTTGCCCAGGCTTAGTCTCTTCTATCGTACCTGCACCTCCCGACTTAATTTCAGGGTGTGCAGCTTTATAGTGAAATGACACTCCACGGCAGAAAATTAAATCCTCCACAAATGCTCTTTGTTCTTATTATTTGTCTTTTAGAAGAGAGAGGTCAATCTTTTTCAGAGGAGAATTACAGAATCATGAAACTGTTGGAGTTGGAAGGGACATTCTAGAGATCATCTAGTCCAACTCCCCTGCCAAAGCAGGGTTGCCATCAGATGCCAATATAGGTTAGGGATGGACCTGCTGGAAAGCACTTCTGAGGAAAGGGATCTGGGGGTCCTAATGGACAGTAAACTATCCAAGTGCCATCAGTGTGCCCTTGTGGCCAAGAGGGCCAATGGGATCC